>JAWNNQ010000171.1:112500-263774 GCA_035044765.1 Leucophenga montana
ACTTTAAAATAATCTTCAGTTAAATAATTTTATTTATGAAGAACTTTCGTCTTTGGTTGTTTGATCAATTAAGGATAAAGTATATTAAAATTCTCTAAATATACAATTTTCTAAGCATATTTTAAAAGGGGATAATGCAACAATAATACGCAGAAAGTGATAGAGAACCGCAGTTGCAAGAATGCTACAGGTATATCATACTTGGAAAGATTTATTTATTTTCATTTATTTGCAACTACACAAATTAAAGCAGTTGCTTAAATAATAACACTTAATCACTAAATACTAATAACACTTAACCACTAAATACTAATAGTGTAAAGTTTCGGTCAATCAGACCCGTTGGATTATTTTTGTATTGTCGCCAGGTTGACCGACTGTACCTCGTCTCACAACCGTGGAAGTTACAAATAAAAGATAAAAAATTAAGTTATAATTTTGTATAGTTCAGAGTTAATAGCTTTTTTATATGGTTTATAGAAGAACCAAAAGAGAATAATTGAGAGAATTTATTATAGATATAGCAAAGGGGCCAAAGTGATTCATACCAGGCCTAATATTTTGTGCAAAGAGACAAACTCAAAGACACATAATTATTAGTAAATAATTATTAGTAAATAATTATTAAAAAGCAATTATGGAGAATCAATTTCACCACTTAGTAGTAAGGAAAGATACAGAAAACACCGATCGTAGCGCGGATAAAGTTAACATATCAATTAGTTTTAAGCGATTCACACATGGCGGGAGATGTATACCAAAAACTTAGTTGGGGTTTCTGAGGACTCAATGCGATCTTGATGAATTACATAATGTGGGTTCCAAACACAAGATGAAAGTTGTAAGATCGGACGAGCTAGTGAAATATACAGTAGTTAAGTAGTATAAGGGTCATCTAATTCTTTGGACCAACGCTTTATAAAGCCGAGAACACGTTTAGCTTTATTTACCATAGAAACAATATGTTTTATGTAGATCAATACAGAAGAAGCCCTAAATCATTTATACAAATTTTTCTACTATAACTATGATTATCTAAAAGTAGGTATTAATGAAAGGAAAATGCTTTCGCCTCTAAATCAACGCTCTCCAGCCATAGTCTCATGGGACGAACACCATCGTGTTTTCACACACATACGCACAATCGCATACCGAAGTCGGTCGCTTTTTGTTAGAAAAACCAACATTTAAATTAGTTACGTAGTGTTGGTGTTGTATTTTGTACAAATTATGACTCCGAAATGATTCGCACTTTGAGTGCTCTCCTTTGAGTCACTTCTGCTCTTAGGGCCGCCCAGAAAGCGGCAATAAGCGAGTACTTTATTTTCAATAATAATGTGCAGTTATGCAATTAATTAATGCACAGTTATTAAAAGAATTTTTGTTGGTGTATAAATTCGTTCCCTTTTTTGTTTTATATATTTATTTGATTCGTCTTCATTAAAAATGTTTCCAACAAAAATTTTATCACAAACACACTCAACTGATGCTTGAAAACATGTTTGTAAGTGCGCCCACAACTGTTTCTACCCTAACGTAGAGCTGCTGGATCGAGATGATCTACAATGTGAATAGCCCTTTAGAGCACTACCGAGACAATATTTTTTCTATATTCTTCCAACTGAAACCAAAGCAACCGATAAAAAAAAAACAAATTGATAGCGCTGAGTAAGAGAGAGAGAGAGAGAGAGAGAGCGTTGTGAGAGAGTCTTTGTGATTGGCCGAGGACGTTACCTGATTTTTACCAACCTCGAATGGGATGCCATGAGGATAAGTTGCACTACAGTTAGAGGATAAGTTAGTAAAGGTAGATTGAAAGAAAGTCGTAATCAAATTCGATATTTGAAAATCAAAGGATGCAGCACTAATATCAAGATGAACATCGGAGTGTAAGTCGTGTCTCTCCGGTTCCTATTGACAAAGCTGAAAAATCTATTATGATTATTGCTCACGTTATTTTTCACTCGTAATAAATGACAGCGTAACACTGTTTACTTAATTATTATAGTTAAACTTACGTCGAGCAACAGAATATTTAATATAATCAACAATTAATCCACTTTTCCACTACGAGAGAACCAATGCAACCTAAAAGTCAATTTAGACCAGTAGTGTAAAGAATACATCTGTGAAAATAATTGAAAACGGTTGAAAAATACATTCGATGACGTTTCAATATTTGTACAAGCTTCAAGAATTGACCAATCTGTACATAATAGTCAATTTAACTTAACATAGTCGGTCATATTGTCTAGAAAATCATGATTAGCTGATGGAATTAACATAGATGACTCATCGACCGTTGACCAACATACTCGTACATTGGGTAAGTTAAATCACCAATGACTATAAGATGATCATTAACACGTAAAAGGGTGGCCATATTAGAAAGTGCAGTTGCGTGAGGCAAGTAAATACTCATATCCGAAGAAGGAGGTATATATAAACACGTAATGATCTTTTCTAAATATAACAAACTTGTCATAGAATGATTCGGCACTCTGAATATGTGGTTGAAGCCACGTGACCTTAAAGCAATGACGTCAGTACTAATAGATAAACTATTAAAGTAAATATCACTAATTTTAGTTCTACGGCCTCTACAACTTTGAAAGTGAAAAGAAAAGAAAGCGCTCTTAATTTATTTGTATGCACAAGAGTACGTTTATTTTTATAAACGATATCATGTACGACAATACCTTTAGGCCAAAAAAATAGGCTAGAGGACAGTATCAAATAGCTACACTGTAGTAGTAGCGAACGAAAAGCGAGAAATAAATATTGATTTACGGAGAGCAACAACCGTAAGGCTATTAGGTTTTAGCGCTTCTGGCTTGGACGGACCATCAACACGATCAGAATGATCAGCAACAGGTGAAACAACACTGATCGTTGATTCTTGCTCTTCTTTCGCTTAGGAGAGGTATTCAAGCATTTCATATCACTAAATGTTTTTTCAAGCTTCTCAAACTCATCCCTCATTGCTTTGAAATCGCATTTTAGTTTATGAAAACCATCTCTCGTTTGATTCATGAACGTGAAGATCTCGCTTTCCATCGATATACAGTCCAAACAAGTCCAGCGCAAACCTTTACGTTATTTAATGGCATCGAGAACGCGGCCATTAAGCCCATGTGAGTGAGCCCTTTCGAGTCAAAATTTTTCTTTCATTTATATTTTGAATTCAAGAACATAAAATCGGTTATTTTGAAAACAATCGAAAATGCAACTTTAGGGAAATTTATTGTGAATATTTATTGTGAATACTAAGCCTATCAGCTGTCACTGACGTCTGTCAAAAAGTCAACTTCCGCAAAACTTTCGAGGTGCCTATTAATCCAAATCGAGCAGATTCGATCTTTTCAATTTGGACGTCAACGAATACACAAGGTCACAAGGTCAGATTTCACTATTTTTGCAGGTTACCATGTAATTGGTTTAATTCTATATTCATCAATTGGGAAGGCGCAGCGCATTACGTTTATTGCTTTTAATTTTCACCTACACTCGTTAGCATTTTTTTTTCTTTTTTCTTCAATTGAAAAAAAAGAGATACAAAGAAATCAGCGCCTAATCCATATTTTATTCCATTCGCTTAAATTGGACATTTTTTCTCTTATTATTTCCCTCTACAGATTAGGCGGCTTATATTATTTATTATTTACTATAATAATCGCTGCATCAGTTTGACTGCTTTTCCAGAGCGCAGTCGCAGCGGCATAATTACAAAAAGAAAAAATGCGAAAAAACTGAAAAAAAAAACTGAATTGTTTGTTGTTACAGAAAAAAAAAACTCATAAAAACCCTTTTTGGGAAAAAATTATTAAAAAAAGTATAAGTGAAAAGCAAAATTTGTTGAAGTGAAAAAGGAAAAAATAATTTGATATAAAAGTGAAAAATAAAATGTAGACCAAAGAACACCTACTCTAAACTGCAAACCACGTTTCACATAATGGCGACTTTTGCATTTTAAGAATTCCAAAAAATTCATTTAGTACTCTATTTTCCATATTAGTAATTTTTTTTTATATTCATTTAATCATGCATAAAAAGTTTTTGTTTGCTAAAATAACATAATAATAATATATAAAAAAGAAAAAAATCGTAAATAAATAAATAAAAATGCAAGTGTGAAAGAGTCGAAAATTAACCAACAGTCAAAATTATTGTGTTTGTTGTTTTTATGAACATTTTCATCGGATCAAATCTAAATATATGCAAGCGTTGGTCGCGATGTATAAAAATCCCCGTTACTCGCTGTTTCTCCCATATTATCTTTTTTATCCACATTTACAGCGGTGAGAGACAAAAATGTAAGTGTACATTTTTTTTATTATCTAATTATCTATATTTTTATTTTTGCGTTATTTAAGACAGCGAATGTAATGTTCTTCATCTTACTTAATTTACATATGTTTGATACCCTACTCCGTGCGCAATCGGCATATTCGAAATAATTAATTAAAAAATTTTTTTTTTTAAATTTTCTTGCTTGATTTTAAATAAATTCCTTTTCAATTTACAATTTGAATCCATTTTTTTTTTTATTCGCATTTTTTTATTGCATTTCTTCATTTATTTTTATTATTTTATAAATCATACGCCTGCATATGTCTCTATCACATCATATTTCGTCGTGTGGCTTGCTTGCCGGATATTAAATATTTTAATACTTTAGAACACATTTATTTTATACTAGTAGTTCCCCGCGACGTTGTACGCGGCCCTCCCCTTTCCCCTGCCACTCCTTTCCACTGCCAACCCTTCCACAACTTCCATTTGCTCCTTCTTATTGAAACAAAAAAAAAAAAAAAATGGACGGAAAATCTAAAAAATCCAAAATTTTTTTGCTTTATTCGATAAAGCAATATTAACTATAGTAACACTAATAGCAAAATTTTGCTTTTCTAACAATTTTACAGTCTGGAGACCATATGGGCTGACCAAAGGGACTATATAGCCGACTGCCGAATTTTTAGACTCAATTTCTCCTTTCTAAGCGTTTCTAAAATTTTACAGTCTGGAGACTATATGGGCTTACCAAAAGGACTATATAGCCGACTGCCGAATGTTTAGTCACAATTTCTCCCTTCTAAACTTTTCTACAAACGTTTGCTTAATGTTTCTTTCAATCTATCATTTCCACTTTTGTTATTAAGTATTTTGCTTCTATTTATTGTCAGTTCGAATGGGTTCCTGGACTGTTATTCTGACCGCCTGACAAAGAAAATATTTCATCTGCTGGAGACTTAGGCTATTTTTCCTAAGGAAAAAACTAAGCCGCTGATGAAAAGAACATTGTGTTCAATTGTTTTACTTTTCACAAATTTTAGAACGTCAACTTAATTTTTGTTTTTGTTTCAATCACTTATTTCATATTCTGCAATCGGGCTAATTTATGCATATTTTTTTATATATATATTTTTTTTTTGTTGTTATATTTTTTTTTATATCTTTTGATTTAGTCAAATTTATATATATGCCAAGAGCGGTGCGATCTCCCGGTTGGAGCGGGCTTGTGGTGGTTGGATTATATATAGAAAATGTCAAGATAGACTCACCAATGAAATCAACGGAGTGTACTTAGCAAATGAAAGCAACTAGTACGAGATTACATCACAGATGCTACGTGACGTCAAGAAACATGTCGAAGGGCATGAAATAGAGAAATCGAATAAACTGCTGCAAGCCACGGCAAAGCGCGTTGGATATCGTTTTGAAACAGGCTTATTTTGGGTGGCAGACGATATTATTATACCTGAGAATAAATACATGACATTCAAGATACATCTGACCTTAGAACGAACATTTAAGCTAGATCCAAAATATCAAATTGAGTATAGCCGTCTGATGACAGCATACGAGACGAAGGGATATATGAGGCAGCTAACAGATGAAGATCTTCAACGCACCGGAAGCAAGGAGGGGTACTTGCCACATTTTGGTGTGACCAATCCTAAAAAACCAGGGAAACTAAGAATAGTATTTCATGCGGCATCCGAGGCAAATGGAGTGTCACTGAATTCGACACTAATGAGTGGCCCTGACGAATTTCAATTACTTACTAATGCACTAATGAGATTCCGGAAAAAAATAATAGAAATTTGTGCTGATATAGCATAGATGTTTCACCAGGTACAAATTCGCCAGGAGAACAAATGGGCTCAACGCTTTCTTTGGAGAGAAAACGTTTCCGACGAGATGAAGTCGTATTAATGAATGGTGATGCCATTTGGAGCAAAGTCCGCATCAGCACTATATGTAAAAAATAAAAATGCGCTGGAATACTACAATGAACTTTTCCTTGAAGCAACTGATGCTATAATACGAAACCATTATGTATGATTTCGTTCACTGCTACGAGAATGAGGATGAAGCAATAAGAGTTACGCAACAGGTTGTGACGATACACCGCCGAAGCGGGTTTGAGTTGAGCAAGTTTGCGTCAAATTCAAAGATATGTAGCGACGTGTTTGGTGAAGGTGCAACGAATGGAATTCTAAACTTTGACAAGAATGATGAAACGCATTATCAGACGGTTTTAGGAGTACACTGGTACACGCAAAGTGACGAATTTGGGTTTTTATTGTCATTTGGTAAAATTGATAAGGCACTGCTATCTGAGGATAGAGTCCCAACGAAACGTGAGGTGTTGCGCATAATTATGTGTGTTTTTGACCCATTTGGTATAGTGGCTGAGATTACACTGGTAGGGAAGCTCCTTTTTCAGTCCATATGGCGTAAGAACACGGACTGGGATCAACGTATACAGAACGATGATGCTGTCGTATGGAAGTATTGGCTTCGATGCTTGAATAAAGTGGATAAAATACGAGTGCCAAGTTGCTATGGATTAAATTTTTATAATGAAACGGTCGAGCTACATACATTTTCCGATGCGAGCGAGATGGCGTATGCAGCAGTACGATACTTACGAATGGAGACGTAATCGAGCTGGACGACGGCATTTATAATGGGAAAAACGAAGTGCGCACCAATGAGACTGAGTACTGTGCCAAGGCTTGAGTTACAGTCGGTAGTGATGGCAACCAGAAAGCTTATTCAGGAAGGCCATGATGTACAACCGCGGCATGTGTCTATGTGGTCTGACTCTAGGACGGTCCTAGCTTGGGTCAAGTCTGACTACCGAACGTATAAGCCATACGTAGCACACCGAGTCAACGAAATACTGGAGAGTTCAAGTATGAACGAATGGTGCTGGATATCAAGCTTAGAGAATCCTGCCGATTTTGGGACAAAGATGAAAAAGGAGAATAGGCAGTCATTCTGGTTGAGTGATCCACAATTTCTATTGCACAACAATGAAAGTTGGTTGATGAGCGAAACGGATGTCCAACCAACTGAAGTTGAATTGCGACTAAAATTTAGTCTTGTTATCAGCGAGGAAACACAACATTTCTTTCAGAGATTTTCGAACGCGAAACGAAAACATTACTTGGACAAATCTGAAAATGAATGTGCAGAATTAGTATCGAGCCGTAATATACAAAGGATGGAGTACGGCGACGATTATGAGGGACTAATGAATGACAAATGTACGAAATGAACGAAGCTGTCACCGACACTTGATGATAATGGATTGATTCGTCTCAGCAGCCGCATAGATGATGCTAACTCCGTTAGTAATTAGCCAATTATTATGCCACAGAGGAATCATGTTACGAAATTAATTATTCAGGATTATCATACAGAATGGAAACATCAGAACAAGAATACGATAATAGCTGAGATACGACGCCAGTATTTAATTCCATAATTGCGAGAAGAGGTGCGTCGAGTATCTTGGACATGACAAATATGTAAGATCATAAGGGCACTGCCGAATGTGGCACTTCATATGTAGGTATTGATTATATGGGGCCATTCTTGGTCATAAAGGGAAGAAGACAAACGTTGGATATGTATATTTACTTGTCTGACAATATGGGCAATTGGAAATTGCTAATGATTTGTCCACTGATGCCTCATGTGTATACGCAACTTTATGATCAGGCGAGGTGTGCCGATAGGAATACGCTCGGATAGTGGTACCAATCTGGTCGGAGCACAACGAGAGTTAGCACGACAACTGTAGGACTTCGACCATGGAAAAATAGGAGACGCATTGGCGACGCAAAAGATAGAATAGTTGTTTATTTGCCCATTGAACACACACACATGAGGATGCTGGGAACGACTGGTTCGAATCTGAACACGAATTTAAAAGAAGATGTGCTGTACAGTTTAATGTGTGAAGCCGAGAATATTGCGAATGCGCGGCCACTCACCCATATTGCTCTAGATAGCCCGACTGATAACTCCAAATTCTTTTCTTTTAGGTAGAGCTATTTCCAGACAGACAACACATCCTCAAGAGGAAGCGTATGAAGCAACAAGAAAGCAATGGCGCGTCGTGCAACAGTTGCAGTCCTCTTTTTGGCGCAAGTGGCTTGACGAGTATTTACCAGTGCTTTCAAGCTATCAAACCGATAGCTGTAGGAGATATTGTCCTTATACTTCCCCTGCCCCCTTACCCAACAACTCATTCCCCAACTCGTTCCTCCTGCAACTCCTTCCAATTTGGCTATATTACCGGGTTTAAAATGATTGAATAAATTATGTTTATTTTAATTGTTCAAAACTTTTCTGAATACTATATTAGATGTAATATTATTCTTTGGTACCAAAATATATTGTCGTTCAGGAGTTCCAATCCGAGATAAGCCAACATATAACTGCCCATGGGCAAAACACTACTTTCTCAGGTCAATGCCCACCAGAGAGAATGTTTGACCCTGGGACTTATTAATAGTGAGGGCAAAAGAGATCTTGACGATCATAAGAACGTTGAAGAAAGTTGTCCCACTGCTGGCCCTGTGAGAATGTCCGCCCCGATTATATATTCCCGCAAGTCTTTTATAAGCAGCCTTTCGGTGCTAGACTCCCAATCACGTAATTCTAACATATTCTGTCTATGGTTAGCCAGTCGCAGGGACCTTTCGGTGTAAGACTCTCTAGCACGCGCTTTTTTCTGGGATGTATGTGTAGATAGTTGTGATTTTCTTTTATGCATACTGACGTTATATATTCAGAACCTTTTATGGAAACAATACGACAGAAAGTAGCTCTGAAAAGAACTTTTTAAGGAAACAATAAAATAGAAAGAAGTTCTGAAAAGAACTTATTATGAAAACCATAAAGAAAAGAGTAGTTTTAGAACTTTTTATTAAAACAGTGTGCGTATTACGTTCGGAAATTTCAATTTCGTCAACGTGCACTGAATAAAACACGTCGGCTTTCGTTTGCAAACTGACACATTTCCTTTAGTGTCGTTCCTTTTATTTATTTTTGCCATCACATTGATATAATTTCAAACATTTGCCACATGATATATTGCAACAGCGACCGATTCTTAGAATGACACTTGTAATAAAAATAAAAACTACCTGAATGCGGGAATGTCAGCAAACCATAAAAATAGTTTATCTGGCATTAGCCGGTCTAGTTCATCCGATTCCGATTATTTGGAACAATCAAACAGTAGTTCTAATTAGAAATTTTGATGGAAATAGTTATGTAGGAAGTAGTTTTTAAGTAATAGGACGTTTTATATAATAAAAAAATAAAACCGAAAGTAGTTCGGAAATGAAAAAAATAAGTAAATAAATGAAGCAAAATAGATAAATAAATAAAACTTTTTATGGAAACAATAAGACAGAAAGTAGTTCTAAACAGAACTTTTTAAGGAAACAATAAAATAGAAAGAAGTTCTGAA
Source organism: Leucophenga montana (assembly GCA_035044765.1). Classification (NCBI taxonomy): domain Eukaryota; kingdom Metazoa; phylum Arthropoda; class Insecta; order Diptera; family Drosophilidae; genus Leucophenga; species Leucophenga montana. The sequence continues at coordinate 122,276 of JAWNNQ010000171.1, forward strand.
AAGAACTTATTATATGAAAACTATAAAAAAAAGTAGTTCTGATAAGAATATTTCAATTTCTTCAACGCCACTGCGTAAGGAACCGACTGTTGCGACGCCATCGCACGCCGTCGTGTTGGCCGCGCGCGAACATTAATAAAATTTCGTTTTTTCTATTTAATCACGCACACATGACCATATGAGACAAACACATTAACGCTCTACAATCTGTTGCTGTCAGCTATACATCATGTTTTAATTATCGCCATCTCGCTCATACTACTTTCTGCTTACTTTATACGTATATTTTCTTTCTTTCTCTCTTATCACACATACATTACCATATGAGAAATATACATGAACGCTCTACAATCTGTGGCTTTGAGCTTTACATCATGTTTTAATTATCGCCATGTCGCTCATACTAACTATTTTACATTTCATTTATATTTACATTTATTCATTACATTTATGTGTATATCGTCATATATTATGGCCTATGTTATTCACAATAACGTGGCTTTCTATTCGTAAAATTATTTTCAAAATCGGTTCAGTAAATCCAGAGATTACCCCCTACAACGCCACAAACCTACAAACCTTGTAAAGGGCTCCCGGTTGTCCCGGGTCAAAGGCTGGGATAGCTCAGCTTTTCTAAAGTTTGCTTCACATAAATTTGTATTTGCAGACCCTGAGGTAAGGAAACACTTTATTTTTGTTTAATTATTCTTTCCGCCTTTATTTATGTTGATTATTCTTATTTATCCTAGCTTATTTCGTTTATCTCTACGTTGTATTCGTTTCTTCTCTCTCTGCTGGTGCGTTTGGTGACGGTTCCGTTCAGTCTATTTCGGTCCTTCACTGCTACACTCGGCTATGTCATGAATGATCTGTGTGCCAACCAAGTCTCAGCGTCCGTTCCAGCGTCACCTGGTATCCCGCAGTGATGTCTATTGTGGACTTAAACCCCGAGGGCACTCAATATTCTCGTGACAGTACGAGTCGTATTCCTCCAAAAAATAACCAAATCCTACCTCACCACCAATGATTTTATCATTAGTGCCTTTGCGCCAGTGCAAGATCTGAATACCGTTTAACTTGAATTATTCTTGCTCCACTGCAAGTCTATTATTCTAAATTAATTTCACTTATCCTTGAAACTATATCCTTGTTCCAATGCCAACCTAAAATTGAACCACTTATTTTCCTATTATTATCCTTAGAGCTCTAGTCCTCAAATCCTTCTGGGATCAATGCTCAACTTCTGAATTTCTTTCAACACCGAATAATGAAATCCTTTTATTTGATTCCAATGTACAAATTCATTCCTTAAAAATCTGTATTATTTTGCGACCCACTGCTCACGCCTTTTACTCAAACCTTTTGAACCGAATATTCTCTCAATGAGGACCAAACTCAATATCCTTCGTGGCCCTTCCACCAAGTGCCAATTTGTACTCGACAAGAGACCAAAATCATACACAACAAGCGTCCAAAACCATTTGACTAAAAGCCAAAACAATACTCAACAAGAGACCAAAACAATACTCAACAAGAGTCCAAAATCCTTTGACTAACAGCCAAACAATACTCAAAAAGAGTCCGTAACCCACTGACTAATAGCCAAGACTATACTCAATAAGAGCCCGTAATATACTCCCCTACTGCGAAAAATGTTGCTCCTTTTATAGCACTGTCCTTAATTACTGGTCCCGTTGTATGGCGCCAGATTGTCGCGCCACTCCTTCTTTATACCCCTGCGCGCTGATGATTTTACATTGATTTCTTATGCATTTTGGATGTCATTGCCCACAAACTCATACAAAATACATTGTCAAACAACAACCATATATAAAGGTCATTTCGCTATTTTTTTTTGAACTTTTGGCGTTCCGTTAAATTTCGGCAATGTTATTGGCCCATCGATGACGTCATCACTGCAGCCACAACAGTTGCATACCTATTGGCACTGTTACATAATTCGAGCGGCTGCAATAGTTTGAATTATGCCTCTGTCCGTTTTTGGTACTGTAAACCCTTTAATTCATATCCTGGTCCTTTGACACTCTCAGGATCACTTGCAGGGCAATGCCATCTTTCTTTGCCATGTGTAACAATATACCCCGAGCCTTGCAACTATTTCTCTTAACTTCTATAATCTGTGTCAGTTAAATCACGTTTGTTTCAGCTTAACAATTCTCTGTTTTACTTTCCGGCACTGGGTTTTACAGCTTTCCTGTACTCAAAACCGACAATACTATCGAATTAGCATTCCAAAGTGACCCGCATTGCAATTGTAATGCCCCTTATCATTCATATCCATAATCCTTAGCGTTTTAAGTCCTAGAATTGAATTCTAAGCCACCTTGTAATGGCCGGTGACGTCATCAACCATAACAGCCCTGGAAGTTCATAATTCTGCTACTTCTGTTAACATTTCCCTCTTCTGTAGTATTTACCATCTCTATTTCGCTGTTACCACCATACCAGCTGTTAACACCCTGCTGCTTGACATATCTGTTGTCCCGCTCTGTGACATTCACGATCGCATTGACTCCCTAGTTTTGGCACAGATGTGACAATATCAGCTGAGCTTAAGTTTTGTGAGCATGAAATTTAACGGAAATTTCATTCCTTCACAACCTAAAAACTCACAAACTTTACGTCTTTATAAAATTAGTATAAATATGCTACATTATCGCAGAGTCAATATAACAAGAATTCCTCGTTACAATTTTTGTTTTTGATTTGGCAGCGAGGATCATAAGAAGCCTTTATAACTAAGTAATGGTTGGAACAATTTTTTAATTTAAATTTAAAAAAGAAGTCTAATTTTTTTCGAACGTGTTACGCATTGGATATTTAGAATTTAATATGATTCCTAACGCGTTTTTCTTGATAAGCATGATGTAAGTAGCAATATTTTTTAACGTGCAATCAGCATACTGTAGAGAGTTTGTGGCTAGGTTCGAAACACGTATTTATGCGGATAAATATTTTTCTGCGTAATAAAAAATGTGTGTTATTATGTTATAGTTCTCAATATAAAATAACCTTATTTGATTCTAATTACACTAATGAAAGATTTGAATCGCCTTACTAATATATAACTGATGATCCCAAGAAACTGGTGAGATGGTTTCTTGGGAGGCCAAGCTGAGGCCACCGATCGGGTCGCAGGTTGCGGATAGCGAAAGACCTCTATTGAGGCCAACTGTGAATAGGCGTTTAGTACCCCTTTTCGCTAATAAGCAGTCCCGGACAGCAAGCGGGTCCTGTAATCGCAAACGTATTACATAATAAAGCATAGTCTTATACATACCTTACCTACCTACTCCCATTAATCATCTCTTTCATTCCATCCCTCATCTCATACCTGGGTTGGCCCAAGGTGTAACTGGACCCGTGCCGAGGGTCAGTCTGGTTGGAGGCCCAGGTTTAACAAAAATATTCCAGTCTCTAACGGAGAGCTCAGGCAAGTTTCGATCGCTTGTTCTAATAAATGCCATACCCGGGTATTTCGAATCTCTGCCGGGGTGGACCGCTTATTTCTTCTAAACTCGTGGACAACTTAAATAAAAATATAAAAAGAAGCAACTCTTCAACACCGAAGAAAGGGGAGGCCGGTACTAATAAAAAAACAACCGGAAGGTACTGCAAATACCGACATAAAAGTAAGAGCTACAGCACCACTGAGCTCTAGCTCCTCAAAGAGCGAAGGGAGTCCGGAAGATAACGTCTTGCCACCGAAGGCTTCCACTACTGGGGGTGCTACCAACCAGCGTGCAGCGATTGGTCCCTCAACTAGTGGCTTGTCCAAGGATGGCAAGATTGTTAGTGGACGGGCTAGAACTATTAAGGAAGATAAAACCTCTAAGGAGATTCAAGAAGATATTGATTGGGCCAAAGCTGTGGTACCAGATTTTGACATTAAGCTCTATGGAACGAACAACGTCACCAAGAGACAAAGGTCGATGGAGGAAGGTCAATTAGCAGCACCCAAGAGAGATACAGCAATTCAGGATTTTTAAAGTAAACCTCCCAACACACAATTGGAAGGTGGTCAAGTTGGAAGAAAGTACTCAGAGGGCGACTGCACAAGTACTTATACTCCTTAAAAAGGAAAGTCTGGAACCGCTCGCTAAGTGTGGAGGCAGGATAAGCTACGGGGTCGACAAAGTGCAACTGAAAGTCTACAAGACTGATACTGCAGCGGCGGAGATTTGCGTACCTTCGTCATATAAATGACCAATATCTGACCCTAAATCTGACGAAGCGTACCCGCTCTTCTCCTTCTCGGATTCTGGTTCCTTTATTTCCATCCCATTATCATTAGAAATTCCTGGAGACGGAAACTTCTAATGATGTGGGGATGGAAGTAGAGGAACCAGAATCCGAGAAGGAGAAGAGCGGGTACGCCTCGTCAGATTTAGGGTCAGATATTGGTCATTTATATGACGAAGGCACGCGGGTGAACTAACCCTAAGATGCAGGTCCTCCAAATAAACCTGCATCACAGTAAAGCAGCATCGGCTGCACTCTCACTTCGTCTCACAAAAGCCGAAGTTGACATTGCCCTTATTCAGGAACCATGGATCCATGGTGGACGGATATGTGGCCTCAATATAAATTATATGTATATCCTACATTACACCAAAGGTAAGGGTAAAATTCGATCGTGCATTTTAGCGATGTTGCATCTTAATACCTTTTTACTCCCAAAACACAGTAGTGGAGATCTTACAACAATATGCCTTGAGATAGGAGGCACAAAATACAGAATGGCCTCATTCTATTTAGCGTACGACGACCCAGGACCTGTACCTCCGACACAATTGCAGGAACTGGTTAAGGAGAGCATAATGAAAAACTATAGCATCATCTTAGGAGGTGATGCGAATGCCCACCATACACAATGGGGAAGTACAAACACCAACGAGCGAGGTGAGTTACTTTATGACTATTTGCTACCCACAAACCTATATATATGCAATAAAGGTAATAACCCTACTTTTATTATTAAGAATCGTAAAGAGGTTTTAGATATCACCTTGATATCTGATAACCTTATTGATAAAATTATTTCATGGAAAGTTTTTGATGATCATTCTTTTTCGGACCACAGATATATACTGTTTGTCCCAAAAGTCCCTCAAACCTGAAAGAAGCATTAACCTAAGAAAGACAAACTGGGAAGTGTACTCAAATACACTGAAAAGAATCCTAAGGCCTAAACCAGCTTATGAACCTAGGAATGTAGAGCAATTAGAAAAACTGGTCGAGGTTTTCAAAAATAACTGCTCGACGGCTTTAAAGAAGGTTTGCCCTAAAGCCAGGATGAGAGTTACACACAAACCCCCATGGTGGTCGAAAGATCTGGAGGATCTGAAAAAAGGTTGTAGGAAGCTTTTTAATCAGGCAAAGTCCTTAGACCAAGATGCATCATGGAACGCATACAAGAAAAAAAAAAGTAAAAGTAAGTTTATACAAGGCAGCGATAAGAAATGCTAAAGGTGCATCATGGGCAAAGTTCTGTAGTAATATAGAAACGTCTACGGATGCATCCCGTCTAAGAAAAATCCTATCCAAGACACCAGTCTCGATGGGGTACCTAATGCATACTCACTTCCCAGGGAATTCTGAGCAAATCAATGTAGAAACACAGGGGGAAGGAGTCTCTTCCGCACTTATATCAAATATAATAAGTAGGAAGAAGATTTTATGGGCTGTTGATACCTTTCAGCCCTTTAAACCCTCGGGCCCAGTGGTATTTTCCCAGCTCAACTTAACGAAAGAGTATATTTTACCTTGGCTATACACAATTTTTAATAGCTGTCAGCCTTAATCATATTCCATCAAATTGGAAGGAAGTCAAAGTAGTTTTTATACCAAAAGCAGGTAAAGCCTCTCACGCCGTATCCAAGGACTTCAGGCCAATTAGTCTAGCGTCTTTTCTACTAAAAACTTTAGAGAGGCTCTTGGACGCTCATATAAGAAGCACAGTCAATCACTCGCTTCTTTCCAATGCTTAGCATGCGTATAGTAAAGGCAAGTCAACAGAAACAGCCTTGCACTTCTTGGCACGTAATAAAAAAAAAGAGCTAAATGCTTTAGCTGCATTCTTAGACATAGAGGGTGCTTTTAATAACGTTCTCCCAGTCGCTATCATCAAGGCTCTGACAGATGTTGGGATCGATGTGTCCTTGGTTGTTCTTATTCACAAAATTCGCAACTAGGAGGGACATTGGTCAGAAGACTTGTCAGTAGAGGAACGCCACAAGGGGGTGTACTCTCACCACTTCTGTGGGTGATAGTGGTAAACCAGCTGCTAAAACTCATGGAGGAGGCTGGCTATAAGGTAATAGCGTACGCAGATGATGTAGTGGTGTTAATTAGAGGAAAATTCCCGCAAACGCTATGCAACCTAATGGAATCCGCACTTGCAGTACTCTCAAAATGGGCTTCTGGCTGCGGCCTAGGTGTGAACCCTACAAAAACCGAACTAGTGCTCTTTTCAAGGAAATACAAGACTCCTAAATTGACTTTACCCAAACTCAACAATACTAGTCTTACTATCAGCGAATATGCAAAATATCTGGGTGTGTTCCTGGACAAAAAGCTCAATTGGATCAAAAACACGGAAGAGCATATTAAGAAGGCAAACATAGCACTCTTTGCGTGCAAAAAAGCTTTTGGAAGAAGGTGGGGTTTCTCTCCATCTATCGTTCATTGTTTATACACTGCAGTAGTTAGGCCCATTCTGCTATACGGAGTATGTGTATGGTGGCCAGCAGGCATCTATCCTTAAGAAAATGCATAAGGTGCAAAGGAGTGCTGAACTTTGTATCAGTGGAGCGCTACGTACCACACCGACGGACGCATTAAATGTACTGCTCCATCTGATCCCACTTGATCTCCTTGCGAGAGAGAAGGCGATAGTCACAGCCCTCAGACTAAGGGAATCTTCAGCTTGGTACGGTAGTTCCTTTGGACACTCGAAGATTCTACTACTACAAGGAAACATACCACCAAACACGGATTATTGCACACCAAACATTTACTTCGTTAAAGAGTATGACGTCATAATACCCACAAGACTACAATGGGTCAACCTTCCTCAATGTAGAGAAAACGCTATCAATATCTTTACAGACGGGTCTAAGCTTGATGGTAGGGTAGGAGGAGGTGTATTTTCACCGGATCTGGGGATTAGAGTATCCTTTAGACTGCCCGATCATTATAGCGTCTATCAGGCGGAGATGTTAGCCATTCAGGAAGCTACACATCTCCTAAGATCATACTCAAGAACATGTGTTTATCTTCTCGGACAGTCAGGCTGCCCTGAAAGCGCTGAACTCTTTCAGCTCCAACACTAAAACCACAACAGAGTGCCGGAAATCTCTTAACGAGAGTGCAGAGCACTATGTTATACATAACATCTGGGTGCCTGGTCACAAACACATAGAGGGAAATAATGAAGCGGATAAATTAGCAAGATAGGGTACCACTGCTGATATCCTTCCGGGGAAGGCCACAGTATGTATACCCATGCCTACATTTAAACTACCGATCTCAACAGAGATGATCGGTATAGCAACCAATAGATGCTGCAACCTTGGCATGTGTGGAATCTCTAGACTCACCTGGCCAAAATATAATCTTAAAAGAACAATGACACTTCTTCAGTACAAGAGAGTTAAGTTAGCTGTTATTGTGGGAGCCCTTACAGGCCACTGTACCATAGGAAGACATGCCACAAGGCTAGGTTTAAACTCCTGGGACTTATGCAGAAGCTGCGGAAACGCCGAAGAAGAGGAGACGGTCGAGCACTTGCTATGTCATTGTCCGGCCCACAGTAGGAAGAGACTGACGTTATTAGGACGCCCCTTCCTGAACAACTTAATTGAGATATCAGAAAAAGAGATTAAACACATCTCGACGTTCTTGACACTGACAAAGTGGTTTCCTGAGTAGCTGCGGATGAAATAGGAACAAATATGGTATCACAAGGGGCCTATGCTGGCCTAAGTGACAATGTGGGGTTTAACCATGTTGGGCCATCCTTACCTAACCTAACCTAACCTACTAATATATATTTTACGTAAGTTGAAAGGTGCAGCGTTTGGCAACAATTAAAGCATACCTTTACTTTGGTGTGAGATACAATAATCATTCTTTTGATCTTTGGCACTTGTGCAGGACCAATCAAACTTCAGTTGTGGTTCTGTATTCGGTGGCAGCGAAAGATCTCGGCTCAGGCTGCCATCCATAGTAATTCGCATCATATTATTTATAGAACGTTTAGCGCCGCCGGCTATATTCGCATAAATCTTCCCCCGTATTATCATTAAATAACACTGAAATCATTGTAAATGTGAATCGGTGCATTTATGAAATAATATTTTAATAAAGATGTTGCTTTACTTACACGTGCAGTAATATTGATGCTGTTCAGATTTGTAGAAATATGCACAACTAAATGATCACGGTTGACCTTATCTTCATTTTTTACATAAAGAGTAAAACTCTTTATGTGCAGGTTAGGTTCAGTTGTGTCAGACGGTTTTATTATGAGTTCTGCAAATAAATAAATAAAGAAATTTCATATACAGCTTTGCCTCTGTAACTTACTGTTTTCCAATCTATCAAAGATTCCCCATTGAAACGTATAAGGAATAGGAGTATCGCAAGTCTCCAATACAGTACCCCTGATATTAAAAAACTGCGCAATGTCAACCTTTAATGGTTCGAAAGGATTATTACAATCGTTCAACTTCACTTGGGGCATACAAGTGCTGATGTTTGTTATTGACACCTCATACGGTATTATTACTGGGTTGCCTTTAAATACACCATATTCAATCAGTTGTGCTGCAAGTATCACATTAATTTTACCGTACGTGAAAAATTTAGCTTTGAGCTGATGACAAAGATATTGCGTATTTCCAATTTTCTGACCGCTTCTAGGATCTATTTTCCATTTTTTCAATTCTTTTGATAAATCTTTTACCGCCTTCCAACGCGTGTCAGCTACTGACAAGGTCCAGAAATTAGTGATTAAATATTCCATATTGTCTGTGTACATAGAAATGGCCATCTTCATATACTGCGTATGTATTGGTCGGCAAATGAGTATATTCGATGGCACTCCATAAGATTGTTTAAAGCTAATGAAGAAGTCAATCTTAAGAGTAGCTGACCTCTTATTGAACGTTTGGTAGGCATCGAAGTACTCCATTGAGTGCACAATGGAAAATTGTGGGTAATGAAAAATGCTGCTTAATATAAATAGCATTAAACTAGTTGTCAATGAAGCCACTGGTATCGACATTTTAGCAAAACTATTTTTATTTCCTATTAATTCTTTTATATAAATAATTATAAATATAAATGAAAGCCTACTATTGTCGAAATGTTGTCAATAATTTATATTTGAATTTGTACGAAAACTAATCCTTGCTATAAATGGTATATTTCATGCAGTTTTCTTTGTATCTGCCTAATTTTTGGTAAAATAAAAAAGAAGAGAAAACGGTAACTTCGTTGGAAACGAAGCTCTAATACTCTTTACACTTCAAGCAGCATGAAACCATAATGACAGCAAAAACAAAAAATTCGAAGTTCAACTGTTGCTCTACCGCCTGCATTGTTTTCGCTGAGCTTTCTCCCTTGCTGTTGCTGTGATTTTAGAATTGATGTCGGAATATTTATTAAGAGCCGAAAGAACAATCTCTGACATTTACTTTTTGAAGATAATTTCGTTCAAATATTGGCCGACACTACGTTGTAAGTGGTCCATTCTGAAGGTCAAATTCTTGACTTCAAGATAACCTTTGATTCACATAGCCAATCCAGAGGTGTGATATCACACGATCTAGGCGGCCAGTGCACAGGTCCGAAACGCGAAATTAGGTGCTCTCTAAAATGATTTCGCGCGATGTGTGTGCCGTAGCACCGTCTTGCTGAAACTAAATGTCGCCTATTTCACGGGCTTCAATGTCAGCAAATATTCCGCTATATCATGGTGCTGCAGCACTCGCCATTGACAGTTATGTTCTACCCAGCCTCACTTTTTATGAAATTCGGACCGATGAATCCACCAGCCCATAAACCACACCAAAAAGTGAATTTTTTTGATATAAGGTAGTTCGAGAGTCTCATCAGCCCAAATACGGCAATTTTGTTTATTGACGTATCCATTGACTCAGAAATGTGCCTCATCACTGAATAAAATTCAGCACGAAACCAGTGCCCATTGACTGAACTAAGATTCTAGCGTAAAATTCGCCAAGTTGTTCCATACGAGAGGGCAAGATGCGCGGCGTCTAATAACGTACACTGAGACTCAATTTTACGGATGGTATTGACAAGAGTGGGCTCGGAAGGTCGATGATGCACACCATATATTGTTAGAAGGGCACGAAAAGCATTTTTCACAAAAAAACTGATTTTCGTAAGACAGCTGAATAATTGGGAGACGTTGTTTGAGTGTTAGTATTTTCTTGATGAATTTTTTTTTATTTACTAGCCAAACTAATTCTAAGTAAACTTAGAACTAATAAGATAATGGATGTAGCGCTGGCTGCTGGGGCCTTTGGCTACTAAGAATTTTATAAAATTTTTATGAATAAGTCTTATTGGCATAGAGTAATAGTATATTACATTTACAGGTTTTACTATTATAAAGATAACATTATACGATACTTAATTACTAATTAATAATAGTTCTTATTTAATACTAGTTGGCCCTCCCTTTCCCCTGCCACTCCTTCCCCCTTCCCCACCTTCCACATGCTCCTTTGCTCTACCTCCAATTCTCATACACCTCTTCTTGTCCCTTCCACCCCTTCTCCAACCACCACTTCCACTGCCCCATTCCTCTGCCCCTTTCCCTAGCTCTTCTTACTTTCCAATCCCTTCCCCCCTTCGATCCCATTGGCATATTTGGCATTGGTTGGGAATCTTTTTGTCTAAATAGCAGTTATGAGTTAATTTTGTGTGTCCAAGTCTTAGTCGGATTATTTTAATTTGATATATTCGTGACAGTGAAGGGTTTTTAAGGAATGTAAGAGGGAAGAAGGATGGCGGTGTGAGGGAACGGTACCAGGTTGACGTATAATTCTATAACTCTGTTTGACTATTTTGAATTCTTTCTTAAGAAAAATGTCGATGTCTTTTTTATTGAGGTTGCTGGTACATATTAGGGGCAAATATTGTGCCTGTTTTGGCTGCTGTATCGGCAGTTTCGTTGCCTTTTATATTTGTGTGTCCTGGGACCCATATTAGTTTTAACTTATCGAAGTTTTTGGCAAGGTAGCTTCTTATCACATAAGGATAAAATTCCCCATTGTTAGTATATGCAAATGCAGAAAGGGAGTATGAGCAAATCATATGTTTTTCGGCGGACTTGCTAACTAGATGGATCGCCTCGTGAAGCGCTATGATTTCAGCCGATAAGACCGATGAATATGGTTGAAAGTGGCCGTATCTTAGTGTTGAGGTTTCTGTGGTTATGGTTATAGCAAATGTAATGTTGTCTTTGGTGGCGGAACCATCTGTATAGTTCAGATGGTTAGAATTTATTTTGGGATGCGGTTTGGTAGATTGTGGGACTGTTGTTGTTTCTTGTGTATTTTCTTAAAGTAAGTTCTATTTGGTCTTTGTTGAAGAGCCAATAAGGTAGTTCTTTACCCCTCTTCCCAAAGGTATATTTAAGTCTGTACAGTTTTTAGTAAGGTAGTCGAAAGTTGAATTAGTTTTCCGGCGTTTTTGCAGAGCTAACTTTTTCAAATATTTTTCAATAGGGGTATCTTTTGAATTCTGAAGAATTTTGTACAATTTTGATTTGAGAAATGTTTGCCTCAGTTCTGTGGGTGCAATATTGTATTCAAACATGAGATTTTTGATTGGGGATGTGCGATATGCTTTCTCGGTGCTGCATTGATTATTACCTTGACTTTGTTAAGAATAGATACCGGGGCGCGACCGTAGAGAAAAAGACCGAAATCAATCTTTGCGATTATAACGGCTTTCACTATAGAGATAAGAGTTGGTGTGTTGCAATTGAATTTGGGACTCGACAAGTGTATTATAACATTTAGCATTCTAGATAAAGAGTTGTTTAATTCTATTTATTATATGGTCGTTCCATTTGTATTTTTTATTAAAAGTAGAACCCAGAATTTTTAATGAGTTTACTGGTGGAATGATAATATTGTTTGTTGTGATTTGGCAATGACATTGGCGTTTATTGCAAATATTCATATGGTTTACAATTTCCTATCGATAATTTTGCTCTTGAGTAATCCCCCCAGGCTTGGATATTTTGAAACAGCTGGTCTAGATTATTTGTATGACTTTTCTTTTTACTAAAATTAATAAGTAAGTCTGCGTAACTAGATAAGGATATGTCTCTTTGTTTTTATATTATGTTGTCGCAAGCAATTTGTGAGCCTATGCGGCACACCAGTGGTAGTATGGGCACCACTATGTATGGATATTTGTGAACCTACTATTATTATATTTTTTCGATTAGTCAGGAAGTTTGAAGGAAGTATGTAATTTTATAATTTTTGTGTCACAACTTGCCATTCTTTTAGTTGTTCCACAACTGCGTGTACCCCAATCCTGTCAAAAGCTATGGAAAAGTCAAGGGAGATGATGGAGATAACGACGCTTTGTCATTATCAGGTGATTTGGGTAAAGCAATGGATTTGTGTTTTTTTAAAACCAAATTGGTTTTTAGAGATGAAATTGTTATGTTCAACAAACCATCATAAGCGTTGTGCAATTATTTTGTCCTTGACTTTTGAGAGGCATTGATTAAGCGAGATTTGGGCGGTAAGATTCTGGCTTGGTTACGTCAGCGTTGGGTTTATTGACTGGAATACCTAGGCTGGTTTCGTATTGTTGTGGTATGTTGGTATTAAATATATTGTTAAAGTGTCTGAGTATTCTATTTTTAAGAGTTGGCATTACGCGTTTAATTATTGGATAATAAATTCAATCGATGCCTGGGGTATGTCCTTTCAGTGAGTTGAGAGAGCTGTAAATTCGATTGAGCGTATTTTCAATTCCATTTGATTAGCTGCTTGGCTTGGAATATAATCAATAGACAAATTATAGAATTTATTTTGTGTGAAAAATTGTTGTCGCCGGATGATTCCGATCAGTTTTGTGCAAAAGTTTTAGCTATCGAGTTAGGATTCGAGCTTACATTAGTTTTGCAGGGGTTTAACACTGAATGGATTAATTTAATGGGATTAAGGCCACAGAAGACGCGGATATTTAACCATATTTCGTACGAAGGTTTATTGGAGTTAATTTGTCAGGTACATTCAATGGTTAACTATTTTTTCGCTTGTCTCATTTCATGTCTGAAGGATATGTTTGCTTTCCTAAAATGCATTATTGGGTGGTGTTTCTATTAATCTGTTCCACAATTTGTTTTTTTCCTTTTTTAAAATCCTTGCCTTATTGTTCCTCCGTGGGACATTTCGTGGTTGTTGATAAAGAGACGTTTTTGGGATGGTTCTATGTGCGCTTTGTAGTTTAACTTTGTTTAAGTGCGCTGCATAATTATTAACCTCGTTTGCTACTTTGATATTGTCTTTCATGGTTGCGATTGATTTTTCGTAAAGTTCCAAGTTAGCTTTACCTAACTTAAAATTACTTCTTGTTAGTGTAATAGTTTGGAATATTTTGTAAAGGTTCATAATAATGGGAAAGTGGTCACAACCACAAAGGTGTTCGGACCGTTTCCATGTTGTGTAGGGTTGAATGTCTGTTTTGAGTTGAAAAATGGGTAAGTAATTTGTCGTTTAGGAGAATTAAGTTATTCTGTGTAATGTATTTGTATAGTATATTGTCTCGTTTATTGTGTTTGGGTGACCCCCATGTGGGGTGCCAGCTATTGTAATCAAATGTGACGAGTACTAGAATTTCTTTTCCGAAATTATTTCTGCAGCAACTGCTTCGATCTCATTATTAATTATAATTTCTTCATACTGGACAAATTTATGTATGAGCATTGCTGCTCCACCAAATTTATTGTGTGGTGCAGTTATGTAGTTAATGGGTATTGGAATGGGTATAAATGGTTCAATATGTTTTTCCTGTTAGGATATAATTTGAGGTGAATGTTTTTGATTGTTATAATCAGTTCGCTGTAGTTGTTAATGTAGCCACAAATGTTCCACTGAAATTTGTTAAGGGGCATGATTACACTTAAAGGGAAATAGTTTAATAATGTTTATATACCGTGTAAGATTTGCCAAAGTTAACTGTGGTTTATACTTTTATGGACCCCTAGGCTGACCGAGTGAGGAGCCAATCCATCCAAAAAAATATGTAGGAAAATGCGCGCCAGTCAGCCACTCGGGGTCATTTGTTTATATTAGTTATAACTAATGGTAGCCCATATTGTCGGAGCTCTTTTCTGATTCGACGTCTGATTGATCGGCATTGTTTCTCTTATTTTTAGAGTTTGATTTAATTTGTTTAATTTTTCTTTTTGATGTTGAACCCGGAGTTATTTTTACCTTTTGTTTTGTTGATTGGTTTATATTTTGACATAGCTTAGAGGCTAATGACTGTGCTGTGCCGAGTTATTGGTGCAAAGTCTTCAAAGGTCATCGTAGTTCAGCATGTTGCGAGAGTTTGGGTTATGCGTTAGTGCTGTCAGTTGCATTAGTGTTGGTACTTGCCTGGGTCATCTGATTGTTTCTGCATAGGTCTGATATCCAATTGGTGTTTCTGATTATATATTTGCTGTCTTATTGTCGACTTTCTGGTTGGTCTTGATGGTGATGATTTCCTTTTGCATTAACTATATGGGACATTTCTTGTCCATAGAAGAGTGTGTATGATATGGCAATTTGTTTATGCTGCAGTTGACGCTGCCAATGTGGTTTGTGCACAGTTCATTCTCCTCCTATGTTTGTGTGTTGGTGGGAACCGCATTTAGCACATAACTTTTAGTGTTTGCACACTTCGAAGGTATGTCGAAATCGTAAGCAATTGTTAGAGCGTAGTGGCGTTGGAATGTATGGGCGAACGATAGTGTTTTCATAGCCGATCATGATGTATTCCGGGAGTGTGGTTGAAGCAAAAGTTAATATGAGTAACTGTTTCGATGAGGTTTTACTTCACGGATTATTTTTTTTACCAAATGTCACGTTCTGGTTTTCAAGATCGGATTGAATTTCTTCTTCGGATTCGTCGCGATCGTTAAAGTAGACAACTCCTTTGCTGAAGTTGAAAGAACGATGTTCAGAGACAGTAACTGGCATGTTGCCGGTGAAATTGGTCATCTTTAGGAGCTTTGTTGGCTTGTTGCACATTTTTAGTTTTGACTAGCAGATCGCCGCATTGTAGTTTCTTGCAGACTAAAGCCTTGAAGTCAATTATTTTCTTTTATAGCAAATGGTGATAGCTTAAATTGTTTTTCGTTTTCATTATTTCGAGAGATTACTATGTATTTAGATCCAGGTGCAATTAGTGTTTAAATTTGTATTTGGGT
Organism: Leucophenga montana; assembly: GCA_035044765.1. Taxonomy (NCBI): domain Eukaryota; kingdom Metazoa; phylum Arthropoda; class Insecta; order Diptera; family Drosophilidae; genus Leucophenga; species Leucophenga montana. The sequence goes on from JAWNNQ010000171.1 coordinate 137,775, forward strand.
TAATAGCACAATTATGATTTCGTTTGCACAGAGGTAAGTAACGTGAAAGCGGGAGTAAACAGGACGTGTCGACTGTGAATTATCAACCAATACTGAATAAAAATAAGATCATAGTATAACACCCGTCACGCGTGATCTGTAAAAAAAAATATATGTTCGGAAAAATATGTTCTTGTGTGTTTTTGGAATCGGCGCTGTAATTAGCAATAGCTGCCAATAAATGAATTGCTGAAAGAGTAGTGTTGTGATGTCATATTCATGAGTACCAATGCTAATAAATAAATACTAGTATAAATAATGTGCGGTCGGCCCAATTAACCACAACCTAGAAATATTTTTGTATAGCATTACGCTTATTCGTTTGTTGTTTCACTGAGCCCCAATCTAAACATCATCTAATATTCATCAGTTACTATGAGCGTAGCAGGCGTAAAAAAAAACGGCTATCTTATTAATATATATATGCATATTAAAAGGCAAGGATCTTACCCAACAATATTGACTGTTTTGCTATCACTGCGAACCGACATGAACAGATTTGTTGACAACTTTGAATCTGACTGCCCGCCTATCTCTATCTCTCTCTCTCTCTCTCTCTCTCTCACTTACTCGTTATTGCCAATCACCCGCTGTGACGTGACAGATTTGCCTCTCCTGACTTGTCATCCTACCGGACGTCATGGATTCTTCAGACACTTCACTGAGATGTAGCTCCAGCTCGTTCGACACATCTGAGGCAACGGGTACATGACTATTTACCGTCTTCTTCCTTGTAGACATCGATTAACAAATGGAAATCATGCTCGTCATGCGGAGTATATAATCCCAGCCATTCCTTAATAGCCTGTACCACTTTAGTTTGCAATTCAAATTCACGTTCCACTTCACGCGTATGCAATGCAGCTTCTCACGAAATTTACGTGCCATATTATACTGTTCCCTGAGAGAGGCCATCCCACCACTGGTTGTCTTAACTTACAGCGCTTGCCCGGCCAGAACATAAATGAGTTTTTGGTGAAGCTCATACTCTTGATTGGTCACCATTTTTTCGTTATGAAGCTTTTGTTCCCTATCGCGTTTATCCTTCATGTAGGATAAATTTGCTTACTTCAGTATGTTTCCTCTTCCAGAAAGCGTAAATTTTGAAGATAACTGTTGACGTATTTCAAATGCATACTTGGCGCTTTTTTCTGTTTCTTGCCCTTGTCCTCGTCATCGTTCTCTTGCGCATTCGCCAACTTTTCGTCAAGTAGCATTTTCTCCTGCAACTGTGCATCACGCACTATATGACGTTTAGTATCATGAATTGTGCGACATGATTGCAACATGATTCAAAACTTCGGACTTATCATCCAGTTTCTTGGCATCGATTTCTTCAATCATTACGCTCATCGTTCATTTCCTTGTATGAGGTCCAGAAACTTTCAGTTTCCTCGGCCAGGTGTAGACCATATGTATCGCCTTTAACTGCAGAGTTCTAAAATTAAAAAGCATGTCACGATCGAAAGATCTCAGGAACAAACCTTTTTTGACCATTACACTCACATATTGTGTTAGGCCGGACAGCCGGAAAAAAGTTTGGGATGAAGCATATATGTATGTCATACGTGTACGTTGCAAGTATTACAGAAGTCCATAAGAGTAGGTAAAATTAGTGATTGCCAATCATAGCTCGCTGATGCCTGTTAGTCGCGGATCTCTTGGTTAGCTACTAATTATGGGGTGAGAATATTGTAAGATATCAATCACTAGAATGGTCAAATCTCAAATTTCATATCTGGAAACTAGTGCATGAACGCAATACGGCTTTGGAACGCATTTACGAGCTCTGCCTCAATAACGATGCCAAATTTGAGATTGGTGATATTAACGCCAAAAATGGAATCTTTGGTTGAAAAGTCGGGACATTTAGCGTTCATGACCCTACATGAAGCAGTGGAGAGAGACCAATCGGCTTCGTCGCAGGTCGGAGTATGGTAATCCGTAGCAGTCGATTTCCACCACTAACATCTTCAAGGGTACTAGGCTGAAGCCTGATTAAAGCAGAAGTAATTAAATTGATCATGTTGTGTTCTACGGAAAATAAACTTGGCACCCGATGTTAAAAGCAGCAGACATTTTTCATGCTACGTTACTGGGGTTGACTGGCAAGTGCAGCGACTGGTTTGATAGAGAATAAAATAAAATTCAGCAGTAAGTTCTGCTTGGACGCTGGTACGAACTGGTAATATGCAGATAAAATCGAGTGCCCGGAATTGTGAAGCGAACTGGTTAGGATTGGCATCTGCGTCAACAGTGTCCTTACGGATTAATCGTGAGAGATCGTGATACGATTGTTTCTGTTGCCAACATTGTCCGCTGTGAATTTTTGGGAGTGCCGCTTGGTAGGGTTGGCATCTGTTGCCAATATAGACTACGCGTCCGCTGGGTACTATCGTGAGTGCCGTTGGATAGGATTGGCATCTGTTGCCAATAGAGATTATTCGCACGCTGGGCATTATCGTGAGTGCCGCTGAATACGATTGGTATCATTCCCAATATAGTTTACGCGTCTGCTGCTTGACAGGATTGGTATCTAAAGCCAATATAGTTTACGGGTACGCTGTCAAGAGTAGAGTAGATCCATTTAGGGTAGGTAAATGTATCATCATTTTACCAAATCCTACTCAAATTTCACGTTCACATCCGCTCTCGCTACATAGATATAAATTTATAAGCAATTTTACTAGCTACACAAACACACACACACATACTGTTACGAACGGTTTGCTGGATAAGTGGTGGTAGGCGTGACATGTCGCAGATGTTGCCGACTAGCTAAGTCAGTCGTATGGCGTTGTTATAGTTCGCACTTGTTACAAAATGTCCGTAATCATAATAAGAGAATTCAAGTCAATTCTAACCCAAATTCCCTTCACTGGAGTAAATGGTGAGATAGATATCTTGTAAAAGCATTATCACTCCAATGTTTCGTCTAGATGAGAGACCTGGAGTGCACTTCTCCCTCTCCATGATACGCCATGGCAAGCAAAAACACTCATAATACACGCGCAAGACCCTATGTAAAATATGCGAGCCTATCTATATTCCATTACACCTTCTATTGATCGTTCCCTTTATTAAAAGATTTAGAATTTAATTTCAAATAACTATACAAAAGCTAATTTATTCATATGTAAATATTCATTAAGGGTGTCATATATTATTAAATATTTTGATTAAAAAAAATTATGGGTTTAGAAAAATGATATAAAAGCAAAATGTGTTATAGTATATATATAGAAACACTTATTAATTAAATTGCATTAAAATATTGAAATAGTACATATTATGATCTGGCTTATATATTGGGAAAAAAAAAACTTAATTGGAATTAAATTTAAATGAACATAGAACAGCCAGTTTTAGGAAATATTTATGCTTTTGTGTACATTTAATAATTTTACTCAGCTTTAACTTACTGCATTATAGATAATTACTTCCGATGAGTGCGCTTTGGTCGGGATTTACTATATATGTATATATAAATTACGTTCTGAAAAAAGAAGTAATTAGCATAACTCATAAACAAGCATTAAATTGGAGCGAATTCCATACCTTCTATGCTGTTCGAGCTCTAAATACTATTACCAATTTTACAAATTTATACTTAAATGCTAGAAAATGTACTTTACTTTACTTGAATTTAATTAATTAAATTAAGATTAAACATTAAGTAGTTAGTTCATCGCAAGATAGAATTAAATTGAATGCAAGAGCATTTACTATTTACCTACATTAAAAATATAAATCTTGAATACAAAATTATTGAAACTAAAGTTTCCTATCCATTTAATTGAATGTTGGTCGCATGTTGTGTTTCACGAACTTTAATAGTGACCCTTGTATGAACTGTCTTTCTTTAAATGCCGATTAAAACAACAAAAATGCAAGAAATCGATGTGCAAAAGACATATAGAAGAATAACGGCACTCAAATTGTCCACAAAAAAATTTGGCGCTAGAGATGAAGTATATAAGATCCATAACTCTTCTACTAACGGGTGTGAAGAGCGGTGTAGTATATAAGAATCGGTTATTTCATGACGAACGCTTAATTACAAATTACAATCGATTCCAACTATACAAATGCAATTGCTATCAGTAGTTTTGTGATTTACTTTGTCAAGAGTTTTGTTTATTTGATATAAGTTATTTTAATAGGGAAGATAAATAAAATGCTTGGATAAAACTTTATATGAAACCTACACATTGCTTAAGGTTTCTTATATGAACCATAGATTTGTGTGGGGCTATATTTTTAAGTTGTCCGTTCTGAACATATGCGGGACATTTCAATTAAATTGGAAAAACTAATTACAATATGTAAATTCATTTACATTTCAAAATAAAAACATAAAATTTTTATTTTACAACTTAAAAGTGGGGCCATATTTGTATAACGGTTACACTATAAAATGTTTTTTAACACACTTTATCTGTAGATTGAAAAGTAGAGTCTAAATATTCATACTTCAAGTCGCTATCTCATGAAGTCTATATATATTTTCGTTCAAGGAGACTGTTGGACGGACAGACGGACAGGACTGTATAAACTTGTCTTCGCATGCTGATGAAGAATATATATACATTGTGGGATCTACCACTTCTCCTTCTGCCTGTTGAATATATTTGCACATACTTAATATTCCCTTTTACCTTATGGTAACGGTTATAAAAAATAAATTTTGTGCAAGATTAAATAACCAATTTCTTTTATTGGCGATTTATACTCATACATACATATATATGTCATTTTGCATGCATATCTACATCCATATGAATGTGTAGCATCGTTATTGATTATTTTGATTTGAATCATTAAATACCATCAATTCCATTTAAGTACGATCCCTAATGTAATGTACCATTACTAATAAAAGAAGCCACAAAACAGACGAGAGATACAGCGTATACTATATGTCCGTTATTCTCTTCTATCCTCTTCCTACTTGTGCCTTCTGTCTTACGCGATTAAGCGATTTTTGCGATCCCAACAGAGTTGTCTCATCTGTGTAGCATCGGCCCGACAATGCAATATACTGTGACTATGTATTGTGCCAGCATAATTGTGAAATTAGAGTCAGTCTAAAATTGAAGCTGAAGAAAAGAAGTTGCAAATGTCGATGCCGAGAAAACGCAAGGCACGCCCCACGATCACAGAAGCGCAAGAGGATGAGCTGGTGGAATTAGACAACCAAACTACGACATAGAAGTGAGATCGCCTCCACACGAAGCCATTTCCGACGACCGTTTGTGCACACTTTTGAAAACGAAGCATCGCAATCTGGTCGAAGTTATAAATGCAGTTAAAAGCGCACAGTCAATGCAAGGCGAATATAAATAAAATGTACTGGCAAAGTTTAATTCCGCCTCTGATGGTGCTAGTGCAGCTGCTTGGTGCTCCACGGTGGACCTCATTCCAGCAGAGAACCCTCTGGATGGCAGTGCTTTGCTCATTGCCTTATGTAAATCACTGGAAGGTAGCGCTTCTAACTGGCTGCCACAAATTTGTTTCTCTGGAATGACATGGTACGAATTCAAGGAACTGTTTTTGCAACAATTTGAAGGCAACGAAACCCCAGTAGCTACTGTTCTCTTATGGCAAAATGGAAGTCAATGACTACTGAACAAATCGCCCATATCGATACTAGACTGCAATGTATGGTTTATACAACCAACATCAAAACACGTAACTAATTGCAAAATGAGCTGCGGCCATTTGCTTTTGCTAAAAGGAAAGAGCGACCTGGTGAGAAAAATTCTGCAAGCAAGAGACAAGAGTCACAAATTTGCTGACTGCCGTTCGAGAAAAGACAACGTTTAGCCTTAACAAGGATTTAATCTAGCCGTCCATCCGACGCAAAGCGTAGAGTAATTACTTGTTACAAGTGCGGAGCTCCCGGACATATTGCATCGGTTTGTACTGGACGACAGGAATCAGCTACTCAAAATAATATGGATGAGAAACGTGTAAACTTGTGTTATGTGGCCAACCCACCAATTGGTACTCTGATCTCATCTGGTGAGACATATCCATTCTACTTTGATTCAGGAGCCGAGTGCTCACTTATAAAGGAATCTGTGTCTCAGCGACTCTCGGGCACACGAATCAATAATGTTGTAGTTTTAATGGGTATTGGAAATAATACAGTAATATTTATTTTATCTTATGTCACTATTAATGGATATTCTCTTGAAGTTCTTTTTCATGCAGTTCTTAACAGTTATTATTAATTATGATATTATAATTGGCCGTGAAATTTTAACTCAGAATTTTGGTGTTAAGATAACAATTAATAATTTCGAACTATATAAGACAAAATCTGCTTTGAATAATAGTGCCAGAGTTGCCGATACCGAGTTGTGTGGTGTGGATAAGTCAAGCTTATTAGAGATTTTTCAAACGCATTTATAGACGGGTTTCCGAAAAACCGAGTCACAACTGGTGAGTTGGAAATACGCTTGATTGATCCTAATAAAACTGTGCAAAGGCGACCATATCAGCTGAGTATCGAGGAAAAGGAAATTGTAAGAGACAAAATTAGGGAATTACTAGCATCAAATATTATCCGCTCTAGCTGTTCCCCTTTTGCCAGCCCAATGCTGCTTGTTAAATGCGAATTAAATAAAACACCGTAACTGAAAAATTTCCCTAACCGCTAAATAACGACCAAATCTCTAGGTTACGTGGCGCAAAGTACTTTTCGTGTCTGGATATGGCAAGTGGTTTGTTACTCCAGAGGGCCAATTTGAGTTTTTAACCATGCCTTTCATGCAAATTTTTTCTCAGGCTGGTTTTTCATTCAACGTGGCTAAATGTTCTTTCTTAAAATCAAGCGTTTAGTATCTTGGGATTCAAGTTAAGGGTGGTGAAATTCGATCCAATCCAAGTAAAATACACGCGTTGCGCAAGTTACCTCCTCCACAGTCTGTTACCCAAGTGAGGCTATTCATAGGTCTTGCGTCATATTTTCGGCAATTTGTACCTAAGTTCCATGAGCAAATACGCCAAACTGTTATAAAACCACTGACAAATGAGCCCTTACTTGTTATATTTGATCCCCAGTATTCTATAGAACTGCACACTGATACCAGTATGGATGGTTATAGAGCTATTCTTCTCCATAAAATTGACCATAACTCTCGTGTCATCGAGTATTTTAGCAAGCAAACATCCTCTACTAAATCTCGATACCATTCCAACGAGCCTGAAACGTTAGCTGTATTTAACTCGATGAAACATTTCCAACATTATTTGCATGGCCGACATTTTACTGGTTGAACTTCCCTGAAAGCTACGAGAAATAAAATTGATCTTAAACCAAGAGTGCATCGGTAGTGGGCATACATGCAGTCGTTCGATTTTTATATTCAGTATAGACCGGGAGCCAAAATGGCTCACGTTGCTTTCCTCTCACGTAATCCGATACCAACAGATATGCCTGCCCATGTTCATACAAGCCCAGAAAATAAGCGTGTTTCGTTGGCTGAAATAACAGACAACTGGCACCTTGCCGAGATTCAGAGACGTCATCAATTATTTCAAAAATTCAAACTAATGAACTTGGGGAGAGTGTGGCAAAAACTTACGAATTACGCTCAAAAATGCTTTTTCGTAAAATCCAAAAAACGGCCAAACTAGGTGTCTCCCAGTTGTCCCTAGATCCTTTAGATGGTCAGTAGTCAGTCATGTCCATGAGCCTATTTTACATCTTGGTTGGGAAAAAACGTTGGACAAAATGTATGAATTCGTAGATAATTGTGTTACTTGCAAACTGACCAAACCTTAATCTGGAAAGTTACCAATTGAACTTCACCCTATACCCAAGGTAGACATTCCATGGCATACGATACATGTCGATATCACTGTTAAATTAAGAGGTAAAAAGGATCAAAAGGAGTCTATTATAGTTCAAATAGACGCGTTTACTAAATGTGTTTATCTATACCACACCACAAATATTAATAGCGAACGTTGTATAGACGCTGTTAAGTCGGCAAATACCGGTATTTGGCGTACCAACACGAATCATTGCAGACCAGGGTATATCTTTTACTGGAACGAGTTTTCGTGAGTTTTATTCTATGCAAACACTAGAATTATACTTGATAGCAACAGACGCCAGTCGCGCAAACGGGCAGGTAGAACCCGTTATGAGTTTCTTAAAACGCATGTTAACCGCTGTCGAAAGTAGTCAACGATCTTGGTAAGACGTCTTACGAAAAGTACAAATAGCCATAAATTGTACAATAAATCGGATAACTATATCAAATTCTTTAGAATTACTAATTGGAAAAGAAGCAATGCCATTTAAGTAAGAACGCTTTATATGACAAAGTACGGTTCGACAAGAACAAAGCTAAACTTAATAGATTTAAAATTGGCTATTATGTTTTGCTTAAAAACGAAGAGAGACATCAAACAAGGTTAAATCAAAAGTTTAAGGGTTTAAGGTTCCTGATAGCAGAGATACTAGAAGGAGATCGATATGTTTTGAACTCCTTAGTAAATAAGCGAAAGTACTCGCATGAAGCTTTGAGAAGTATGCGAAAAGAAAAGATTCCCAAAGAATTGGACATGTGTGATGAGAGTGAAAACGTTGAAAGAGACGTTGAAGACACGTTGGTGGACTCCAATGAGAATGAAGAAATTGAAAGAGACGTCATAGATGGGTTGGTGGATTCCAACTAGAAAAGGGCATTGATGGATTTTAATGCGGTATTCCAGACATCAAACCCTTGGGTCAAGCCGCAATGCTGAGTTGCCAGCGCTAATGGGTACATGGGTTAATGTGTTGACTTGTTTGTTGCCTGGTGACTATCATTGCGGTCAGAGCCTATATTGGTGAATGTCCTATATACGTAATAACATGAGCCTTTGGGAATTCTCTGTCTAATGGGTACCTAGAGAATTTAAGAATTATTCTCTGCCATTAAAAAAAGCTAAAATATGAACGATAGATTTAACTTGTTAATTTGAATGATCTTTTCGGATTAAATTTGACATAATCTGCTATGTTGTTTTGAAGATTTTTGTAACACACGAGGACGAGTGATAGTCAGGTAGGCCGTGTCGCATCGTTATTGATTATTTTCATTTGTATCATTAAATACCATCAATTCCATTTAAGTACGATCTCTAATGTAATGTACCATCACTAATAAAAGAAGCTACAAAACAGACGTGAGATACAGCGTATTCTATATGTCCGTTATTCTCTTCTATCCTCTTCCTACTTGTGCCTTCTGTCTTACACGATCACGCAATGTTTCGAGCCCAACAGAGTTCTCTGTTCTGCGTAGCCTCGGCCCGACAATGCATTAGAGCGAGAGAAATATAGTGCGTAACTGTGAGGCGCCAGGAAGACGCGTGTCAATACAATGTGTATGAATTGTGCGATCATAATAGTGAAATTAGAGTCAGTCTAAAATTGAAGCTGAAGAAAAGAAGTTGCAAATGTCGATGCCGAGGAATACCACTTTCGGCTTCGTATGGGAGAAGAGCGATTAAGTGATGAATAAGTGTCAATGTATCGATCGTATAGATTGATGTTATCTAAATTTGAATGCCGCCAGATTGCTATTACGACATATGCGTATTCTGTAAAGCAGTTTCTAACTTCGAAATCCCAACAAAACTTGTCATTTATAAACTACAGTGAAGTAAAGAGAGAGAGAGAGAGAGAAGGATTTCGTAGCGTAGTAAGTGTATGTTACTGCCTTATATCTGCTGCATGATATCAACCTACAAATTTGCCTGTCAAATCCTCAAGATCACATTGACAATTCCCTATTCGTTCTTGAATACGGCACTTTACAAATTTTGGTTTACATTTTGACGTGATTCCTTTTGAAAAGTCTCTCTGAATAAATGTTCTAAAAACCTCTTCACCAGGTTTAAACAAAATGAGTCTAGATCTAGTGTTAAGTGCCTTAGTCGCTTTTTCATGAGCCTTCGCTAAATTCTGTTGTACCTTTTCTCGAATGACATATTAAACGAAAATCTAAATTAATTTCTGCGTCCTGTAAAGAATCGAGTTTTTTCAGAATTTTATACGAGGTTGCGTGTTGGCAGATTGTTTCGCCGAAAACAGCATAATAAGGTGAACATCCTATAGCTGAATGATAATCCCTGCCCAAAATAGAGAGAATAGTGAGAATAAACAAATCCCATTTACAATGATTTATATCGTCTTTGAGAAATTGTCGAATCTTTATGATTATTTCTCTATTAACTCGATCTGAAGCGTTGGCTTTCGGTGAATACAAAGCCGTTTTTATATGCTGTATTCCATACAATGCGTAAAACTCTTCTATTTCTTTGGATATAAACTGTTTGCCATTGTCACTGTGAGTAAACTGCGGCCCTTCGAATATTGCGAGCAATTGATTTTCAAAGAAATTAATAACATTGCTAGATGGTGCTGCTTTCATAGGTTGTAAAAATACAGATTTCGTTACGTGATCTAAGTACGGACTCAAAAAATCACAGTACAATCTCTGAAATTGACGTATTGTTTCAATACGATTTCCCATTACAGATCTTAAAATGCAATCAGATGGTTTAATGCTTCTGCATATATCGCAATGATCTACATATTGCTTTCTATCCCGAACCATAGATGACCAGAAATATTTGCGTCGGTCTCTAGCTAAAGTTTTCTGAAATCCGCCGTGAGCATCTATGATAGAGTCATGAGCGCTTTGTATAACTTTTGTTGACAAGTCTTTGGTTAACTTAAGCCGCCACAATTGGACTTCTTCGCTTTCACTACCTTGTCTAAAATTTACGCTTTTGTATGCGTATCCATCAGAAACACACTTCAGGGAAGTTTGTCCTGGTTCTTTAAAATTGACTCTTTCAACAAAGAATACTCATTACTTTTAAATTCATGCGCGTCCAAATCAATATCATCTATCGGATTTCCATCGATCTCATCAATATCAAATCGAGATAGTGTGTCTGGGAAAGTGTTTAAGGAACCTTTTCTGTGCTCCATTTAGCTGAAGTTTTAAACACTACCGAGCAAGTCTGCCACCTAAATCTTTTTGTGTTATCAAAAGGATGTCCTTCAACGTACGGTCTGAACCTAAATAAATGTAAATAAATGTAAATTGCTGTCATGCACTGAAGCTTTGTTACAGTGTAATTGCGTTGGATGTTCTCTGTCCTCGTCATCTTTCTGGAAGACAACACCGCACACATTGTATGAAAAATTCTCTACCAAAATCATTCTGAGCTAATACTGGTGCAGATGATAAAGCAACTTTTAGTTTTTCAAACGCTTGTATTGCTTCCGGACTAAAAGAAAATAATTTTAAACGCAAACAGTCTCTTATATGGCGAGGTAGATCCGAAAAATTTGCAATGAAGGCGCGATACCAGACAAAAAACCGTCTCACCTGACGAGGAGTCTTTGGCACGGGAAACAAAAAATTAGCCTCCACCTTTTCTGGTTCTACTTTCAGATATCCACTACTAATTCGATAACCCAAATATCTGATCTCCTGTTCCCAAAACTTGCTTTTACTAATATTTATTGTTAATTTTGCCGTAAATAATAGCTTCGCAACCTTGCTCAGAGTATGCAAATACGATTCAAAGTTCGGGGCTACATATCAATAAATCGTCTAAGTATATAAAAACATATTCACGTAAACGGGACGGTATGACTCTGTCCATTAGTCTACTCATCGTTTGTGGGCCATTGCATAAGCCAAAAGGCATTACGCGAAAATTTTACAACGGTTTTCCGGGAATAGCAAAAGCGGTTTTTTCTTTAGACGGAATTTGGAAAAATGCATCCTCTAAATCTAATCCCGTGATAAAATGGGTATCTTTCAGCCTACTCAACAGATCATTATTATATGGTAAAGGACACGAATCTCTTTTGGTTACCGCATTAACAATCGATACATAATCTAACTTTTCCTGGTTTTCGGACTATGGCTACACCATTGTTAGTTTGATTCTTCAATAACCCCTAGTTACAGAAGTCTGTCAAATTCTTCATAAGTCTCGTTTTGACGAGGTGGTGACAATGGTTATAGCTTAGCCTTCACTGAAATAGCTTCACCAGTATCAATATTATGCTCTACCAAACTGGTATGAAGGAAACTGAGCAATTGTTGCATCTAAAGCAAATCTCTGCTCCGCAGTAACATTGTGAAATTTATCTTCACTATTGAGATCATTATTGATTGTAGGTATCTGCGGCATTATCTCCTATGCTATTTGCAAATTCTCTCCAGAAATTTACTTCTTAATAGATTTCTTGTTCTAATGATGGGACAACATAGAATAAAATGCCCCGTGACTTATGTTTATATAACACTCGTAGCTTTCAAAATCCTAACACTTTCATTTTTGAACTTTGACCAATTATTTGTATTTAGGCATATAGTCAATCAACATGACCGTTGGACAAACAGTTTTATTCTATTCTATGTCTATATTGTAAATGTAGACCTTTTATTAAAATAACTTATGATTTCTTCATATAATCTTGATTTGTTATTAATATTAATTGCGCACTTCTGTTCATTTTTCTTAATCAGCTGACTTCTTAATACCTAGCCTACCCGTTCTGATCATTCTCGATTGGTTACCATCGGTTATATTAACCCTAATACAATATATGTCCCTGCATACTAACATCTATGTTTACAATATATCCTTATTTTCCTATTGTGTGTAGCATATTGCTTTTGACATAGTCTATGTCATATATTAGAGCTGTTGGTAGTGATTGCACGCAACGGAGCACACACCTTTCATTCCGGCTCCTATCTCGTCGGCAAGTGGGAGTGGGTTTAGAAAATAACATTGCGAATCCTTGCTCTATTGCTGCTAGCAAATTACTTTAAAATGTGTGTGCTGGGGGTATAGCAAAACAAAGGGTGGAAAAGATAAAACGGGATCGAAGTTGAGGCAGACAAAATAAAGTGGGTTGTGCCTAGATCTTGTAGCACAAGTATGCCCTCCCTGCCATGATCACTATATCCTGAAGAAATGAATGTGTCAAAGTGGTCCCTACAATAAATGTACGACTACTACTTACAACAACATGGTTCGGAACTGCCTGATATCAGCATAGAAAATATATTATCACATATTAAGAAAAGAAAGCAAATATATTAAAATTTTAGATAACATTTCATATAAATTTAATTAAATTCATTGAGTCTTAACGGCTATAATTTAGCAATTTGAAATTCTACTATTTTAAATTCTTAATCCTAAAATCTATAATAATAATGTCCTTCAATATACATATTATTCAAATTTAAACATTTTAATACATCCTATTATTTTCAAGCTAAAACTGTGAGGGTGCAAGAATAAATAAAATATATAGTATATAAATATAAATGTAAATATATAATATGTAGGTATAAATATAATAAGTATTCAAAAATAATAGGTAAACATTAAATAATGGTTTTAGTTTTAGTGTGCAAAGAAATAAAAATTTAGTAGCTTTAATTAAATTAATTTTAAGAGGTGTACATGTAATTATGGCGGTATGGTAGAATCAACTTTATATTAATGCGCGAGAGAAGTGTTCAAAAATAACTTTAATTGCACAAAAATTCATTTAATAATTTAAGCCAGGAATTATATCATTTCTTACTTTTAATTTATTTAATTTATTTAATTGAATTTATGGTTTAATAAAAAAAAATACATTGCAACAAAGTTCAATAATTGATCATATATAAATTAATTATTTGACAATGCATATACAATTATTTCGAGATGTGTATATGCTGCAAGCTTAGAATCAATGATAGAACTTTATGCATAGCGAGAGAACGAGAATAATAAAACTCTAGATGATAAAGTAATTGTTTTCTTATGCACACACATGAAATAGACATACTCAAACACAGAGAATAACTCACTCATTTAATTACAGTTCCATCGCCGAAAGATATCTTCCGTCGTAGTTGAACCTGTTGGAATTTTAATTTAAAGAGAAATTGAGCCTAATTATTTGCAACATGTTTGATCGAACATATGCGTATCACTTGATCTCACCCTGATTTGGCTTTACTTTGTATGTAAAAAATTGCTCTTGATTTTTATTAATTTTGATGCTAATTGCCAAATTGAACTTTACACATTTAAGATGTTGTTGGTTTTATTTAAAAATGATTCTTATTTTTGAAGAAATGAATGAAGAAATGAATGAAAAATTTTCTTTATCACTTTGGTTAAAATAAAATCACTTGCACACATAGTCTTCGTACAAATTGGAAATGCATTAAGTAGGGTATTCATATGAAGTGATAGGGTTTAAGCGAGGTTTGCACAGAAGGTGAGCTACGACAACTTATGCATTGCCAGTACGACGAGCTGTGTATAGTAGGGTACCGCTCAATTTCGAAATAATTTATGCGCGTCTGTGATGAGGCGATTACGACTGCATGCTAGGTAATCGAACATGCTGACTCTTTCAGCTGGTGTAGGGCATGCAGCCGAGACAACGCAACAAATATCTATGTTGTGGGCGATATTTATGCTAGCATTATGCACAAATATATTTACTCCATACTAGGTGCCGTTTTCTAAACATAAACGTAATGAGAAAGAAAATAAGAAAATAATAAAAGCCTAATTAGCTCTCTTATTGATTATAGGTCAAAATCACATATAGATATTTACCCTTTTGGAAAAGGCACCTGAGACGAATAAAATTAAATTTTCCTGACAAATAATAATGTCGCAAAACTTTATATTTCTGAATCGGATTGCTTCCGATTAAATATATAGCAGGTGTAGAGAAATCTGATAGAGAAAATGTTTGACAATTATGATATACTTAACAAATGTGAATTTAGAAAACTTACATCTCGATCATCCAAATGCATTCTATGCACTTTCTTATGCACTTTATAATAATTTAAATATAATAAAGCACTGGTTAATTATTATTAACATTAGTTTTGCCAAATTTAGGCACACAAGAAATTGATAAGAAATGAGCACAATTTGAGAGATGTTAACACGAACTCAGCCAGAATCGAAAAGAATGTCTGTATGGCTCGTCGTGCTCTCGTAACTTCCTTTTGTCACTCAATCGGAAAAACTTTCTCTTTGATCGATATGTGACGATTGGAAATCAATGAGAGTAGATAGGGTATACTGTCAAAATAGCGTTAAGCTACTCTCCAATAGATGGCGAGTTTTAGTGCTGCCTACTAATTTGAATTAATTAGCGGCTGCATATTTAAATTAAATGTAAGTTATTATATACTTATTTGTATTGTAAGTATTGACAGGATAAATTAAAGAAAAAAAAAAATGTTTCTTAGTGAGCGGAAAGCGCCACTACATTTACCCCCCACCAAAATCATATTTTGGGGGAAAAGAGCGAAAGCGAGTGATACAAAATATAATCGCGCTTGAAGCGATAAAATCCATGCAAATCTTCGAGTTCATAGTAGCTATTTCCAAGCTTCTTTCGAATTCGGGCCTTCACAAAAGACGGGGCTAGTTTGGCACAAAATCCTTTTGCAAAATTGCTCTGCTGGAAATTTCTACGGTATACTTCTTGACCGATGACGAATGAAACCTCACGACTGCGTAAATTATATGCTTTCTCGTTGCGTTCCTGCTGATTCTTCATTACTTTAAGGGCTTTTGTTCTCACAATTTCCCTTGAATCATTTTGGTCAAATCTCATCGACCTATCTTCCAACATATTAAGCTCCCTTAATAGGCTGTATGTCTCACCATTAGTCACCATGTTTTGGCCAAAAGCCATATAGTAGGGAGAAACCCCAATAGCAGAGTGAAAGCTTGATCGTAAAGAGCAGCATATATTACTTGATTGCTCGTCCCAGTTAGATTGGTTCGGCTGTATATATGACTTAATAGCTGATATTACCGACCGATTAACCCGCTCAGCTGCGTTTGACTGTGGTGAGTAAATTGCAGTATAAATATGTGGAATACTGTACTTTTGTAGCAAGCTGTTAAATGCTATTGATTTGAATTGAATGCCATTGTCTGACACCACGCTTTCGGGAACACCATAACAATGAAAGAGATCATTTTCCATAAAGCTCAGAATGGCGTCCGTCGTAAATTTTTTTACAGCTTTTAAAAATGGGAATTTTGAAAAGTGGTCTAATACTATAAAAATTCCTATATTTCCGGATCTAGATGTTGGATAAGGACCAAGAAAATCCACAAAGATTTTCTGAAAGAATCGCTGTGATTCACTATTGGAACCCATTGGCGGTCTTAAAACATAATTGGGAGATTTCGTGCATTTACAAATTTCACACGAATTTATATAATCGCGCACATCAGACACTAGCTTTGGCCAATAATAGTGTCGACGAATTTTCTCCAGTGTCTTGTTTATCCCAGAGTGAGCTGAGAGTGAGCTGTCATGAGCTATATGCAAAACTGTAGGAACTAATGGTTTAGGGATCCACAGTTTCCATGCCAGATTGTCAAAAATCTGATCACCAGTTGCATGTTGAGTTCGGTGATAGAGAAAATTATTCACAAATTTTAAGTCTGGAGTGCTAGACTGATTTTCTTCAACTTTGCGTAAGAGCTGTTGATAATCTTGCGATTTGAAATGCTCAGAATCTAAGTTTATAAAACGAGCTTGATCACTTTCAATGGCTGATAAGTCTTCAGTATTTACTCGTGATAACGCATCAGGTACAATATTGAGGCTTCCTTTTCGATGTAAAATCGTGAACGTAAAACCTTGAAGTTTTATAGCCCACCGGGCTAAGCGTGAGCTCAGATCGGTTTGACTCATTAGCCATTTTAATGAGGCGTGGTCTGTTATGACCGAGAACGAATGCCCTTCAACATACGCGCGGAACTTTTTTATGCCTAATATAGCTGCTAAGCATTCCTTCTCCGTAACAGAGTAGTTCCTTTGAGCTTTATTCAGCTTTTTGGACATAAAAGCAATTGGTACCTCATCTCCATCTGAATTAGTTTGCACCAGTACTCCACCGATGCCTGTGTGACTTGCATCACAGTGAATTGAGAATGGCCGATCAAAATTAGGGCTGTGCAACACAGGTGCTGAACTCATGTGTGCCTTAAGCTCTTCAAAGGCTTTTTGAGCTTCTTCGCTCCATTCAAACCTCTTCCTCCCTTTGAGGGCGTCAGTTAATGACGAAGAAATAGCTGCGTAGTTCTGAATAAATTTATTGTACCACCCAGTCATACCTAAAAACCGGCGTAATTGCTTTAACGATCTGGGTGGTGGAAAGTCCATGATGGCCGCGATTTTGTCAGGGTCAGTCTTAATCGTCCCATTCCCAACGATATGGCCTAGATATTTGACCTCCTTCAAACAGAATTTACTTTTACCAACATTTATTGTAAGGCCTGAACGAGTAATACGTTCTGCCACTTCTTTTAATACGCGAAGATGTCGCTCAAAAGTATCAGAAACTATAAGTAAATCGTCGAGATACACAAAAACTTCGTTTCTAAGACTCGGCGGGATCACTCTATCCATAAGGCGCGACATTGTTTGTGGCGCATTACACAAACCGAACGGCATAACATTAAATTGGTATAAGGGCCTACCAGCAACGGTAAAGGCAGTCTTATCGCGAGATGAAGGGTCAAGTGGTATTTGCCAAAAGGCATCCTTTAGGTCTAAGCTTGAGATAAACTCAGCTTTTGGCAAACGGCTAAGAATACCACTAATGTGTGGCAATGGATATGCGTCTTTGACTGTAACGCTATTGACCTTGCGGCTGTCCAAACATAATCTCACCTTTCCGGGTTTGCGAACTAGTACCACCAGCCATCTGCAGTTCTAACTGAAGAATTTATGCTTTTGTATGGAATCCTTGACTTCAGTAACTCATTAGCGAAGTTACCTCCGGCACAACTAAAGGAAGCTCCAGTATCCATCAAGCCTATCACTGATCGCCCAAGCAAAGTGACTTTTGCATATAGTCGCTTATCACCAGGTCGATCGAACAAGCAATTAATAAACTTCTTATTCTCTTTTCGAACATTTACGAAATAATCACGTATACGCATTGTAGAACGCTTAATTGGTGTTTGTAATTGAACAGTATTTGAAACTGACAATGGAAGTCTGCATTGAACATGTATTGGTTGATTTTGTTGTAAGTCAGGTGTGTGAGGGAAATGAATGATCAAACTTTCAGACATTGTTAATCGGTCATTGTCCCTTTCGAAAGACAAAGTTTGCGTGCACTTTTCGGCAGTGCACGAATCGATAAGTTTTTTGGATCACAACATATTTTGCATGATGGTTTATACACATTAGGTGCACCACAACCGTAGCAGAAAATGCGTTTATCACCAATGCAGTCCTGATAGCGGTGGCCATGGCCTCCACAGTTCCAACAAACTAAGGAAACTGCTGCGATATCTTCATCTTCCTCCGAATCTGCATTTTCATAAGATTCATCGATTTCGGAGACTTGTTTCCGATTTAATACTGGTCGAGACGTTTGGAACGACTTTCGCATGTCCTGCAGAAAATGTTCTCGTTTCCGCACCAGATCTCGTAATTGAGAAACACTGGAAACATGACTGTTTAATAATTCGTGCTGAATCTCAGGTAATAAATTTCTTCGCAAAATTTCTACCAGTTCCATTTCCTTTACCGGTGTAGTCAATTTGTCAGTCAACTCTAACACATTTTCATAAAAATGGTCGAATGTCTCATTCGGTTTCTGTTTCTTGTCCCTTATCAACTCTCTAATGTCGACATCAGTTCTTGAGTCTCTATAATTGTTTATAAGAGATATAGAAAGGTCTTTCCAAATTATATTGGAAACCGATTTGTGGTATCTCCAATACCATTCATTAGCTTTACCTTCAAATAAAGTACTAACATAACCACATAATAACTGGAAATTACCTCCAAGAGTTTGAGTCATAAGTGCCTCTACTCGATAAACGAAATTATTTACAGTCTTTCCATTCGAACCACCATTAAACTTCAGCCTCCAATTGGCAATTATACTACTCACTTTGTCTGGCCGAAATTGTCCTGTAGAAGTATAGTGACTGCCTAAGTTAATATTAGAGTGAGTGACACCACTTCTCCTATCTTCAGGTAAAGCTGAGATCCTAGAATTCTGAGACAAACCTAACAGTTGTTCTAATGATTGATTCTGTAGGTCTGTCGTTGGTTGCATTCGCTGCTCTACAGCTGGTAAAGTTAAAATACCACGAGGAGAGTTCTGAGGCGTTCAGTTTGGTTACTACTGGCCTGCGAGACAAATTGTAGTCTGAGTTGCTCGAAGCCAGACTCCATAGAATCAGTCATGCGTTGTGTGGAGACAAGAGATGACAATAATTCTGATTGCTTCGCCGCAATCCTAGCTAAATTAGTAAGAACATTTTGATGATCTACTGAAGCTGCATCAGCTGATCGGGATTGCTGATTCCTGCTCGAAGACGCTACTACATTCGAAGCCATAATTTGTTTGTTTCTGTGTCTAGTGACAGGTCCTTGCGTCTTAGAAGGAGTTTGAGAGGAAATATCACCGAGCTGTCCTTCGGTCAAAGTATTATTTGGATTATCAAGATTTTCTCCGCACACGGGGCAGACTTTACTATTTGAAGCGTCTTTAAAAAAACAACCCCTATGAAAGGTGTGGCCGCAAGAGGCTTTTAGCAACTGTGTTTGAATTGAAATTTCACCGTTGCAGGATAGACATTGTGGGAGGATTTCTTCAACCAAATTTAAGCTCTCGTTACTATGACGAAGAGGCATTGCAAAAAAACATTAATTAAAAACACTTACTAGACGAGAAATTAAAAAAAAAAACTATAAATAAATAAAAAGAAAAAAAAATAAAATAAAATATAAATCACTGATTTCAAAGCTAGTTCATTCCCATATTTTTTAAAGTAATAATCCACTAATTTAGTCTGTCCCAACTATGAAAGAAATTACAAAAATGAAAAGATGACTGTCTTCACACAATAACAATTTCTCATTTGATGGTCAGACTACAGCATGACACCATAAAAATCTGTTTCCTAACCAAAGTCAAAATTATTAATTATGTAAACACACTCTTGAAAAAGGAAAAATGAAGGGTAAACTTCTAATAATAACTTTTTATTTGATGGCCAGACAACAGCATAATACAGTTAAATCAGTCTCCAATCTAAACTTCAAGTTATACTACAAACTTACGGTATTGAATTCTCTCTGGTTTATGTATTTTTATCTGGTCAGACCACAACACTAGGCCATGTATAAATCCGCTTCCAAGATAGTTCAACAATAACCTCGAAATTCGGTTTATATATAAAGTGGTAATCATGACTCACTGAAACTTTTCCTCCGATGGACAGACTACAGCTTAAGCCATAAAAATCGGTCTCCTATCTAGAGTTAAAGGTATAAATCACGATTAAGGTAGGGAATTATATCTAGTTGATATATTACTAGTTTGTCAGATTACAACCACAATGCCTATTGTAATCCGCCTCCAAAAAAAGGTCAACACAACGTAAAAGAGGAAAGTGTAGATTAAGGAATTGATAGAAAATTTGAGCCGATACAAAATTTTAAGACCCATAACCGCATTGAAATTGAAAAAATTTCTTCATTCGCGCTAATATCGGTAGCCAACAGAATTAAAATATAATAATTCCGAGACACACCGAATTCGGGCCCCACGTTGGGCGCCATAAAAATAATTAAACTGTAGCATATTGCTTTTGACATAGTCTATGTCGTATATTAGAGCTGTTGGTAGTGATTGCACGCAACGGAGCACACACCTTGCATTCCGGCTCCTATCTCGTCGGCAAGTGGGAGTGGGTTTAGAAAATAACATTGCGAATCCTTGCTCTATTGCTGCTAGCAAATTACTTTAAAATGTGTGTGCTGGGGGTATAACAAAACAAAGGGGAAAAGATCAAACGGGATCGAAGTTGAGGCAGACAAAATAAAGTGGGTTGTGCCTAGATCTTGTAGCACAAGTACGCCCTCCCTGCCATGACCATGACCAAGTGGTCCCTACAATAAATGTACGACTACTACTTACAATAACATGGCTTAGAACTGCCTGATATCAGCATAGAAAAGATATTAGCACATATTAAGAAAAGAAAGCAAATATATTAAAATTTTAGATAACATTTCATATAAATTTATTTAAATGCATTGAGTCTTAACGGCTATAATTTAGCAATTTGAAATTCTACTATTTTAAATTCTGAATCCTAAAATCTATAATAATAATGTCCTTCAATATACATATTATTCAAATTTAAACATATTGATACATCCTATTATTTTCAAGCGAAAACTGTGAGGGTGCAAGAATAAATAAAATATATAGTATATAAATATAAATGTAAATGTAAATATATAATATGTAGGTATAAATATAATAAGTATGCAAAAATAATAGGTAAACATTAAATAATGGTTTTAGTTTTAGTGTGCCAAGAAATAAAAATTTAGTAGCTTTAATTAAATTAATTTTAAGAGGTCTACATGTAATTATGGCGGTATGGTAGAATCAACTTTATATTAATGCGCGAGAGAAGTGTTCAAAAATAACTTTAATTGCACAAAAATTCATTTAATAATTTAAGCCAGGAATTATATCATTTCTTACTTTTAATTTATTTAATTTATTTAATTGAATTTATGGTTTAATAAAAAAAAATACATTGCAACAAAGTTCAATAATTGATCATATATAAATTAATTATTTGACAATGCATATACAATTATTTCGAGATGTGTATATGCTGCAAGCTTAGAATCAATGATAGAACTTTATGCATAGCGAGAGAACGAGAATAATAAAACTCTAGATGATAAAGTAATTGTTTTCTTATGCACACACATGAAATAGACATACTCAAACACAGAGAATAACTCACTCATTTAATTACAGTTCCATCGCCGAAAGATATCTTCCGTCGTAGTTGAACCTGTTGGAATTTTAATTTAAAGAGAAATTGAGCCTAATTATTTGCAACATGTTTGATCGAACATATGCGTATCACTTGATCTCACCCTGATTTGGCTTTACTTTGTATGTAAAAAATTGCTCTTGATTTTTATTAATTTTGATGCTAATTGCCAAATTGAACTTTACACATTTAAGATGTTGTTGGTTTTATTTAAAAATGATTCTTATTTTTGAAGAAATGAATGAAGAAATGAATGAAAAATTTTCTTTATCACTTTGGTTAAAATAAAATCACTTGCACACATAGTCTTCGTACAAATTGGAAATGCATTAAGTAGGGTATTCATATGAAGTGATAGCGTTTAAGCGAGGTTTGCACAGAAGGTGAGCTACGACAGCTTATGCATTGCCAGTACGACGAGCTGTGTATAGTAGGGTACCGCTCAATTTCGAAATAATTTATGCGCGTCTGTGATGAGGCGATTACGACTGCATGCTAGGTAATCGAACATGCTGACTCTTTCAGCTGGTGTAGGGCATGCAGCCGAGACAATGCAACAAATATCTATGTTGTGGGCGATATTTATGCTAGCATTATGCACAAATATATTTACTCCATACTAGGTGCCGTTTTCTAAACATAAACGTAATGAGAAAGAAAATAAGAAAATAATAAAAGCCTAATTAGCTCTCTTATTGATTATATGTCAAAATCACATATAGATATTTACCCTTTTGGAAAAGGCACCTGAGACGAATAAAATTAAATTTTCCTGACAAATAATAATGTCGCAAAACTTTATATTTCTGAATCCTCGCGTGGTAATTATAATATAAAGAAAAATTTTTAATATAAAAATGATTTTCTGTGGATCGAACTTATTCAGTCTCTACACGAAAATTATCCAAAAAGCGTTTGTTCTTTCTTGGGCAGTTGTAGACAATATTCTCTTAGAGTAAATCTGTCATTCAGTCCCCACGGGAAATTTGTACCATCGGCAGCATATTTTATTTGGATTGAACTTATTCAGTCTCCACAAAAAATTAGCAGCTAAAAAGTATCCTCCGCAAACGCACAACCACTCTTAAGAATTATTGTTGAAAATCAAAGTATAAACTAAGAATCGTTAAACAAATCATAGTAAGAAAGCAAAGTATCCTCCGCGAACGCACAACCACTCTTTCACATCACTTACGAATTATTGTTGAAAATCAAAGTACAAAATATAGTCTAACAAAGCATCGCACGTAGAACAAGCGTAGAAAATCAAAGTCTAAGCTAAGAATCGTTAAACAAAAACGTAGTCTAAGAATATTTCACACGTAGAATACACATATGAAATCCTAAAATATATGTAAAAATATAATAAGAATAAATGAATAAAACCTTAATGAATTGTTCCAAAGTAAAGTACGGTTTTTATAACCTGGAAAATATCATCGCCAGTGGTCACTAAATAACAAAAATTTCTGTGACGAACGCCTGGAATTCCGACGAGGATACCCCGGCCGGTGACATCGTTACACTACATCGGAATCTTCATTTTCTAATTGGAGCAGATACAAATATCTTGGTCTTTGTATTATTGAACTTAGCATTAACTTTTCGCTGATGGAGACTCTGTGGTTGGTATCGGTTTGACATGATAAGCCATTTTGTTCTAGCCGAGAATTTAAATCGACATTTACGTTTATGGAAGAGTCGGACGTATTGAGATGTGTTGTGTGTGGGTATTACTTCGGGTTCTGACTTGGAGCACGAGAACTCCTGATTTTCCACTAGCTCCGTTTGCCGTTACTACTACCTTTTGACCGTATTTAAAACAAAAAAAATTTCTATTCTCATCGGGACAATACATGTAAGAATGTCATAAATTATCGCAATTCCAACACTGGAGTTTCGAATAGGTTGGTTTTTTTAATGTGCGCTGTCGTTTTTTAAGACATGTAGCTGCCACTTGAGGATTTACATCTGATTCTTCTGAACTAGAGTTTTGTACGTCAACTTCATGTATTTGTATTTCATATATAATCTTGAAGGTAATTCCCAGAACATATTCGTTGTAGTACATTAAAAACAAATTTTTGTTGTGTTCTTTTTTTATAATGCAACTCCTCAAATGATGTCTACCCTTGCACGCCGGGCACTTCCTCTACACCTGTTGCGTTAGGTACATGTTAAGGCTTCTGAAAGTAGTGGAATATTTAATTTTTCGGCAAGGGTATTAATTTGGAGATAGGGCGCATAATACACCCACGCTCAGTCCTCAAGTCCACCACTCGAACTTGTCCATCTTGACGTGGAAATAGTTTAAGAACCCTACCTAAGCGCCATTCAGACGTACCCTCATCTTTGACTACGACCAAATCATTCGTAGCTAAATTCGACTGAGCCTCTTTCCATTTTTTTCGTTTGTGCAGTTCCGCCATCTCATGCTAATTTCTTCGTTCAGAGCTTTTACTTTCTGCCAACGATTTACAATTGACAGAGGGGCATCATTAACCTCAGGCCCTACTTTTGACAAAAGTTTGCCATCCACCAGAAAATGACCAAGTGTCAAAGCGGCCAAAGTATCCGGACTATTTGTCATCGAACACAGAGGCCGTGAATTTAAGCATGTTTCAATTCGTGCCAAAAGCGTAGCAAATTCTTCAAATGAATATTTCATCTGTCCAGCAACTTTGCGCAAACGACCTTTAAGGCTCTTGACCCACCTTCCCATATGAGGAACGGCAGCAGGGTTAAAATGCCAGGAAATTCGATCAATGCCTTGTGTTGATTGATACTTTTCCTTCAAAGTCTTAAGAACTTCACAAAATTCTTTCTGTAGTACTCGAGCTGCTCCCACAAAATTGGTACCATTGTCAGAATGGACTTCAGCTGGACACCCTCTGCGGGACACAAACTGCACAAATGCTGCCAAAAATGCATTCGTTAAGAGATCACTCGTAGGCTCTAGATGTATAGCCTTTGTTGAAAAGCATACAAACACACACATAGCCTTTTGTGATTTTACATGATTCTACAACTCCAGTAACAGCGAACGGTCTCGAGATTGAAACACGTGCTGAGGGTAAGGCAGCAATTATTTGCGAAGCTTGTGTCTTCTTCCAAATAGTGTACACGTTACTTCTATTTATCCTCCATTTTATGAGATTTTTAGCCTTTACAACCCAAAATTCAGACCGAACTAGTCGCAACGTGAGATCATTTCCACCAGGACACGATATCATGTGAACAAACTCGATAATCGATAAAATCTTTAAAAGTCAGTTTGGAGGCACAATGTAACCTGCCATTGCAACGCAATATCTCATCCGAATCCATAAAGGGATTCAGCGTTTTGATAGAGCTCTTGCCCTCAACAGAAGACTTCTCTGAACAATCAAGATATTCTTCAGGGAAATAGGACTTCTACCGTTTCAACCAGAAAAGAAGGCCATTGAGATCTAGACTTCTTACACCAAGTTGGACCGTGCCACCAAAGATCTGATTGGGAGAAATCTTGAGGATAACACCCCCACTGCGCAGACGAGCAGACTTTTCGTTAGACTCCATATGAGCCCAGTTTTGTACCCCTACCTTTCTATCAATTTTTGTGGCCCGATTCGCCACAAAAGTCTTCCAGCAGTGCGACGGTTTCTTGAGCCATGCTAGCACTATTGTGGAGTCACACAAAAAAGTTTTACTTATCACGTGATCGGTAGGGACACCTGCTAGAATGTCCTTACAGTTTGCTATCCATCTACGTAATGGAAACCAGACTCTAAAACTGTGACCAATTCTTTACGAATTTTAATAAAAGCTTAAATTTCGTGAGCTCCGACCAAAGCGTCGTCGACATACATACACTCCCTTAAAACCTTCGCCGCAAGAGGATATGTGTACTCCGAATCTTCGGCTAATTTCAACAGAGTTCTGATAGCCAGATAAGGAGCACAATTAATTCCGAAGATCACAGTTTTTAATTCAAAGTCATTTATTCTTTGATCTTCTCTAGATCGAAAAAGTATTATCTGAAAAGACGTATGCATTGGATTCACTAATATCTGCCGATACATCTTTTCTATGTCCGCATTAAAGACATACCTGAAAACCTCCATTTCAAAATTAACACAGTCAGGTCAGCTTGCAAAACTGGACCTGTGTGAAGGATATCATTCAAACTTATCCCATTAGATGTAGGGTACGTAGCATTGAATACAACCTTAATTTTGTCGAATTGCTGTCAGGTTTCACGACAGCATGATGTGGTATATAATAACACAGGTCTACAAATACCGGGGTCATGTCAGTTGTTGGAAAGCTGACGGTGAGGGTTATTTCCGTTTTCTGCGTAGAATCAGAATCCGGGATCAGAATTGGGCCCATCACGGTACGATTTTGGGATATTTGAGGTTATGTACCCGAATGACGTCGAAGGGATATATTTCCTAACTTCGAATAGCCATAACTTTGCGAAATAATCGTAATTAATCTCTTTAATTCTTAAATTAAAGGGTAAGAGTGGTACTAAATGATATAACTGGAGAGACAGACCACAAATATTTTTTGCACCCTGTACATAACCTCAAAAGTAGGAAAAACCGCCATTTTTCGGGTACATAACCTCAAATATATAAAAATCCTGACATTATGGGCCAATTCTGACCCTGGATTCGGATTCCACGCAGCAAATTACTTTGGAAATGACCTTTAGCTTTCCAACAACTAAATCATGACCTGTGAAATGTTTGGTTGAGTTATCAACCGTTGGTTCTGAAACCTTACCCATGTGTCTTAATTGTAAATACTCTTCTAACACTGCCCTATATTCAGTCGGCCAACCCTCGCCTGACCAATGTCCTCTCACTTCTCTGTATATGGGCAAATGCTACCTGACGAGAGTGCCACAAGCTGAAATACTAGCTGATGAGTGATCAGTGTTTTTAAAAGGCAGGTCAACCACATATCGTCCGTCATTCCTCTGCGTCGTTCTTTGAAAAAGATCTCCACAGTCCTCCTCCCTTTCTGTCAATGGCTTGTCACCGAACAGCTCCTCACATTCCCAAAACTTCGCCATTTGCTTCTCGAGCTCTACACAATTAAAAAAGAAAACCTTTCGGGACGGAACTAGAGATGTTTTACATCGTAGCGGACCAGTGATAACCCATCCGAAAATAGTCTCTTGAGCCATTAGAGAACCTAACACATTTTTTCTCAGTCCTTCTCTGAGAATCTGGGGATAAATAGTGCTCCGATCAGCATGTCAATCTGTTGACTTTTGTAAAAATGTTTGTCTGCCAAATACATTTGAGGTATACTCGAAAATAATTTACTATCCACAGAGACATTTGGCAAATTTCCAGTCAATTGGGGTAAAACTAGCCCATTGACGCAAATTTCCTCCTTATAGTCCGTTCGTGATCGAAGTTTAATCATGCACATGCCGAAACCGAATTATTTAGCCCTGCAACTTGGGCTGTTACTGATTGGAGCGGAAGTCCAAGTCTTCTTTGCAGTTTGGCGGAGATGAATGTGCACTCAGACCCTGAGTCCAACAAACATCGAGCGTTAAAAATTTTACCCCTGTGCTCGAAGGCCGAGTTGAAATACTAGCCGATGAGTGAATAGTTGAATGTGCGGAAGGACTATTACTTGCCGACATTTTATGATTCATTTGACGAGCTAGCCACAGCAAAGCGAATAACTTCGGAAACTTTTAGCGTACTGATCATTTAATGATTTTAACTTTAATCGATCTACCTCTCTATCAGGTATAACTGCCATGCATACGTCATATGCGGCCCCGACTGCTCCCCATCTCTCCTTCAGGTCTTCTTCTTGAAGGACAATTACAATTGATGAGAGCTCATCATTGGGTATTTGGCTAAACTCTGACTCAAAGGCCAGCAAATGATCTACGCTGCAACTAAACACTGTTTCAAAAGCCATATTTAAAAAATATACAATAATTTAAAAAATACAACTGAAACCGCAAATAAACTAAGTCAAACTTCAAATATTGATTCTCGAAATTTTTTTTAATAAAAACCACAGAATATAAATTTAAAAATGTTATTGTATAAATTCAATTTATAAATTGTACTCGAAATTTTTCTTAGTGCAAGAATTACAGCTGCGCAAGTTCAACGATCTTGCACTGTATGCAGCGTTGTTGGTGTAATATTTTTTTCTCACTTCTTTCTCGCTGATTTTGTTTAATTACAACAAATACTTTTATGCGCAAATAGTTAAAAATTGTTGCAATTAAATAAAATAAAATTAAAATAAAACGTCGAACTAAATTTTATTTTTTATTAATCAAAAAACCAAATATGTATGTACATATATGTATATACATACGTATATATATATATATATTTTTTTTTTTTTTGATACAATTAAAACACAAGCGGAAGATTTTATGAATCGTTTATGAATTTATTTTTAGCTATGTAAGAAAAGTAAATCCCCCCAAAAATACTGGGTGTCTAAAAAGAAAGTTCACATTTGATTTGCAGATTGCGTGAACTCAACTATTCCGAGGGGTGCGGGGGGTATGTCAATCGGTAGCCTAGCTTTTGGGAATTTAGTCACTATGGAGTGTTTCTCGGGAGCGGACCGTGCGTTGTGCGTACGTGAGTTTTGCAAAAACGGTACTTCAGCGACTGTAGCGCGTAGAAAATACTGCAGTATTCGACATGTTCGTCATTTAAATGATACGCCAAGCCCTCGACTCATTGGAAAATGGGTCGAGAAGTTTGAAGAGACCGGTTCAATGCTGGAAAAATCAAAATCCGGGCGTCCAGGTCTTCGAGAACGTTCGATAACGTAGACAGTGTTACTCAGTCTGTTCGTGACAACCCGGTCCTTTCGATTCGGAAGTGTGCTGTTGCTTTAAACGTGCATATAACATCATTGTTCCGCATTTTACACAAAGATTTAAAGGTGCACCTCTACAAAATTCAGTTCGTGCAAGATTTAAAGCCACAGGATGCTGGGCAGAGGCTTGAATTCATAAACCAGATGATTGAGCGCTTTCCAACGTTTACCAACCCCTATGGACTTTTTCCTGTGGGGTTACGTCAAATCTAAAGTTTACGGCAACAAACCAACTTCCCTGGCACAATTAAAAGAAAATATCCGTCACGAAATGGCAGCCATCACGGCGAATACCAGCCGAGCCATCATAGGAAATTTTAGTGCTCGATTAAATGAATGCCGTGAACGCAACGGTTTACATTTGGACAATATCATTTTTAAGAAATAAATTCCCAAAGTGTGTATTTTAATATGTAATAAACATTTTTTCAATAAACTTTTTACTTTTTTTTATCGATTTTTGAAATGTGAACTTTCTTTTGAGACACCTTGTACTTGTAAATATATGAAAAAACTTTTTCAAATATATATTTGTAAAAATGTATGTATATGTATTTATTTTTATATAGACGCAATACGAGAAAGCCAGTTAAGTATATTTAAAACGTATATATGTTTTAATTCTTTTTTTTTAAATATTCAAAATTATTTTATTGGAATTATTCACTGAATATTAAAAGAAATTTTTTTATTCCAAATTATTTTCTCAATATATAATTGGAATAAAATTAAATGGCGGATACTTATATTTAGGTATGTACATATGTATTTACTAAAATCACAAATAATCGCGAGTTTTACGTCTCCAAAAATATAATAAAAAATGGCTTTAAATGTTGTTTAAAAAGTCACTTGCAACCATTTGCGAATCCGGCTCGAAGGACCAAAATATATATTCAGCTGTGCTTTGCGAAATAATTTTGCACACTTGCTAGGTTGGGGAAGCCGGAGTTGCTGGCTGGTTCCTAGCTGAAAAAACGAGATATTCAAACATAAAAAACCCCGTAAGCGCCCGGCTGAGTTATTCAAAAAAACAAAAAAAAAAAACCACAAAAAAGAAAAGAACACTTTAAATCAAAGCCGCTGCTCTACTTTTATACAATCCTGTTTATTGCTCAAAGTTCTTTAAGTTCTTTAAATTGTTCAAATGTTTAAATCTTGGTGTTGAAACATCCTTTAGTCATCAGTCGTCCTTCACCAATTCATGTCAAACGTCTTGCATCATGAATCATCTCTTTATACCTTAAGCTTCTTACGAGATCTTCCCTCATTATGCTCAAGTCACACCATGTATCAACTAAAGCACTAAATGTAAAATTTGGTATCGAAACTTTTTTGTAAATACGTCTTGTCTTCTTGTCTTAAATTTACGCGTTCTTTCTTTACCATTGTCATTTCGAATTTACACTGGCTAGGAATATGACCTTCACCTTGACACTTAAAGCATTTCATTGCTCTCTTACAGTTCTGTGCTAAATGTGACTCTTCTCCGCATCGAAAACATTTCCTGTTGTCTTTATGTTCACTTTTAACGTTGCTTCGATCTTGTTGGACACTTGAGTCTGAATGGTTTTTATCTACTCATGTACGATGATCTGTTGTTGTAACTCTTGCACTGTTTTTGCTGCGTAAAGAACAGTTTTGTTATCTTGCTGTCTGGTATACCTTCTATAAAGCAGTCTACTACACTATGATCGTCTAGCTTGATCGGTATATCCTTTTCGATCAATGTGTACAAATAGTTACACAATGTTTCGTTTTGCTGCTTACGTCTATTTCTCATTATTTTATGACACAATACCTTTCCGAACTCTTCTTCTAATTGTTCTTTCAATGCATTTCAAGAACAAATACCTGACAGTCCACGAAAAAAAGTTTTGCCGCTCCTGTCAATAACTGCTTTGCATACAGAAATTTTAGTAAATCATTGTTCCATTGAACTGTGTCGGCGACATCCTCAAACTCTGTGATCCACTGATTTATATCTATAGACTCGGTGCCCGCAAATAAAGAAATACTATTTCTAATGTCCTTTAGAGTAAAAGAACTCATCTTTGGATCTGACACACTAGTAAAACTATCTACATCGTCGTTCTTAGTACCAACTTTCGTATCCATTGCGCACTAATATTATGTGTTCCAATTCTTTTTTGTTTCCCGCTGTGCTTAACCCAGCTTCTCGCAATTGTTGTTCCAGATCTTTTTTGGTTAAAGATAAAATTTCATTTGAATCCATCTCGAAGTCGTTAGCGCGAACTTTGTGAAGTTACAAATGAAATTGATTCGACTTATTTTTATATACTAATACCACAAACAATTAGCAATAATTAAGTAGTAAGTAATAATTAATATCTCTTTTACATTAATTATTAGTTTACGTTAAGATAAAGCATACCAAACAATTGGCCCTTTATTTACTTTCGTCTCGCCTTGCTTCAAATTTTCGCCGGTGTTGTACTCATTCGTCTTTGCTTCAAACACGTTCACTCTTCTGCTTGATGATTTGAAGTTGTAAAGTGTTTCTAACTGCTGCTTCTCAGTTGTGATCAAACTAAGGCGATGTTCGATCTACCTTCGATCTATCCTGGTTGTAGCCGTTGTGTTCCTATTTGCTTCAAACACTTTCACTCTTTCGCTTGCTGGCTTGAAGTTGTAAAGTGTTTCAAAATGCTGCCTTTCAACTGTGCTCAAACTATGTCGATGATCTTTCTTCTTTCTATCCTGCTTGTAGCCATTCGAAGGAACTTCTTTGTCTGCGTTTACGTAATTTCGAACGTTCACTCCACCAAAATATGATGCGTTTAAACAGTCGTCTAATTATTTAAACTCTCTCACTGTCGTTGATCTCCTAGTCGATTCGTCTTACCAATTGATCATCACGCACATTCCTCACTGTTGTTACAGCTCTGCACTTTCACGTTCTCGTCGTCGCCGTCTCACAATCGCAACCGCTGATGTGCCGTATTAGCGTACAAACGCAAGCAAAGCCGTTATGTTTTGTAGTTTTGTGGTTTATGCTTTCGCTCAATTCCTTTTTGTGCCGTATTTAGGCCTTCCACCGCCGGAGATCAACCAAACCTCGAAGTTGGATTTTAATTGAAAGTATAGCCAGGTGTTTATAGGATTGAGACAGTAGCCACAATGAGTGCGATGTACCAGATCGACAAGCTCGATAAGACGAATTACGATTCGTGGTACATTCAGATGCGCAGCGTATTGGTTCACGCTGAAGTATGGAAAGTGGCATCTGGTCAGCTTAAGGCAGAAGCGGCCAAACCTGAGGACAGATGGTCTGACAAGGATGAGAAGGCATTGGCTATGATCACGTTGAGCGTGAAGCCATCTCAACTGAATTAGCTGAAGCATTGCAAAAGCGCAGTCGACGCTCAAGGAGGTGGGCCGGTACGTAAAGTGTTTTTATACAAGATGTTGCTCGGAATGCGAATGGCGGATAGAGAAGCGATCTCTAGCTACTTGAACTCATTTAGTGGCGCGTTGAACTGCAGGAGGAACTTTCGTCATTATTTTGCTATCAACTCTTCCAAAGCGATTTGAGAATTTCGTGATTTCTATGGAGACAAGAGACAGTTTACTGCCACTGCTTAAAATAAATTGATGGAAGAGGGAGAGCGGCGTAGCAGTTTGATGAGCCGTTACACACAGACGCCGAGCAGCAGGCATTTCTTGTGAAGTCGTCAAAAGTAACGACAAAAAAGAATAAACAAACAAAGAAAGACGTCGTTTTTATAATGTAGCAGGGGCATTATAAAAACGAATGTAATGCAGAAATTAAAGCTTTGTTGCAACAACAATGAGATAAGAATATGGCTGTTTTGGCGACAGACAGACTCAACGGTATTTGGACGAACAAGATGGTGTCTGGACAGCGGCGCTACGGCGCACATGTGTTGTGTGCGAGGGCTTTTTACAAAGTTCGAGAAACGAATAGAAACAGTGTTGTAAGCTGGCGATAAATTTATTCGTGCTGAAGGAATCGGCAATGTGAGCCTTGTGACAAAGTCAGGCAGAATCACACTAGAACATGGTCTATACGTTCCAGAGTATAGAACATGAAATTTTGTGTCAGTCAGCAGAGGTTGCACTGTTAATCTTGATAGCAACGGCGCTGTTATTAAAAGGCAAGGAGCAGACAGGCGTCAACACCATTAGATGCATGTTTCCAAGTGGTGTGCGACAGTGAGAGTTGTCCAACCGTGGATGTAAAGGCGTCTCAGTCAGTCATCGGCGAATTGATGTGGTTAGCATTAACAGCAAGGCCGGATATTTATCATTCGGTGGTAAATTTGGCCCAACGCAACAATAATCCGCGTAAATAACATCTGGCCGGAGTTAAGCATGTGATGCGGTATCTGGCTGCGACGATGGACGTGAAGCTACACTATCGTGGGTATAGACAGGCGCTAGAAACGTTAGTCGACGCAGATTGGGGTGGCGACAGAGCAGATTGGGGTGGTGAGAAGCAGGATTGTGTTGCTTTGAGCAGCACAGAGACAGAATACTTCGCCTTGTCTTCAGCGACTAAGGAGGCGCTTCAGATGTGGCAGCGCTGATACAGCGACGACACTTTAAGGTCATGCAAGGTCGAAACATATAGACATCAGGTATCACTTCGTCCGGGAAGTCATCCAG
The DNA here is from genome assembly GCA_035044765.1 of Leucophenga montana. Taxonomy (NCBI): domain Eukaryota; kingdom Metazoa; phylum Arthropoda; class Insecta; order Diptera; family Drosophilidae; genus Leucophenga; species Leucophenga montana. The sequence continues at coordinate 171,255 of JAWNNQ010000171.1, forward strand.
AGAGGCGATATAGAGCTTAAGTGTGTTTCTACAAATAGCATGATAGCAGATGTATTCACAACAAATTTGTCAAAACAGAAGCATTGTCGTTTTGTTGAGTTGTTGAACTTAAATTAAGTAAAATGTTTTTATTCAAAAAATGATAATGTAGATTCGCATTGAGGAAGGGTGTTGAAGTTCGGATATGTACGACAATGTTACAATGCGACAGACTTGTTATAACAACATGTATGAGCTGAAGTGTTGCAGCTCAGCTTGTATTATATGAACATATATTTACACAGGACGCGGTGTTATTAAATTGTTCCTCTGACTTTAGGCCTTCCACCGCCGGAGATCAACCAAACCTTGATTTCCACACAACCACACACATCTACATGTTTGAACAGGTTTACTAAAGTAAAAAAAATTCAACATTGAAAAAAATTATTGAAACCATTTAAATTCAATCACTTAGTTCAATCACTTAGTAAAAATCGTAACACATCAAAACCTACTTCGCTTTCTTACAAGACGCGGCAGAAGTCATAAATCATAGCAAAATGAACACTTTTATGACGGTCCGAAAATCGTGTGTGGTTGTTGTTTCGTTTTCGTTTTCTATCATTCAGCCAAGCTGACGCCAACGACTGGCGATTAATGTCTTCCTTAAAGGAATTTACAAACAATCTATGAGCAGCACAACCGTTCGCTCTCATCGCTCAAACACAACTCACTGACTGTACTTCTTGCTTCTATTGTCTGACTCTCTATGCATTTTCTGTCTAATCAACGCTCGCTTCCAACATGCGACATGTTGCTCCTCTTGTTTGTACTGCTCCTACATACAAACAAATCAATTTAATACTTTTAAGATCATTATAACTGGATCTGGAGTACACTGAATTATGGCAATGCGGAATTCGAATCTAGATTCAAAAGTGCCGGGACTCATACAGACAGTAGTACGTCCGATGATGAAATTTTTAAACCTTTAATTAATTAATGTTCTTTCAAAAGTATGATTCACAACATGAAATATAATTACACGACATGCACTAAATTCAAATACTGATGTTAAAATTTAATAATAGATTTCTATCTCTTTGGGGTAATGCTTCGGACCAACATCATAACGTTTTTTTCGGATACAATTTGGAACTTTATGTTCCAAACGTCTCTTAGCATCGCTGTACGTCCTTACCTACGGACGGTTGGCCACTTATATTAAGACATTCGTCGCACAGACCTCCGTTCTTAGGACTTCCGTCTGGCTGTACGGGCTTCCATCAGGCTGTACGGGCTTCCATCAGGCTGTACGGCCTTCCTTCGGGGCCCCATGTTAGGCCTATGGGTTAAGAATGTTGAAGTTCGGATATGTACGAATATGTTACAATGGGACATACTTGTTATAACACAATGTATGAGCTGAAATGTTGCGGCTCATCTTGTATTATATGAACATATTTTTCATAAACATATTTGAACATAAATTTCATTAAAATATTGAAATATTACATAGTATGAACTGGCTTATAAATTGGGGGGAAAAAAAAACAATTTAATTGGAATTGAATTTACATAGAACAGTCAGATTTAGGAAATATTTATGCTTTGCATTTCGAAAAAATATTTATCATATATTAGCTTGTTTAAGTTTTATGTACACTTACTCATTTTACTCAGCTTTAACTTACTGCATTATTGATAATTACTTCCGATGAGTGCGCTTTAGTCGGGATTTACTATCTATGTATATATAAATTACGCTCTGAAAAATTAGAAGAAATTAGTATAATTCATAAACAAGCTTTAAATTGGAGCGAATTCCATAGCTTATACGCTGTTCTTAGGCACCGAGATCGTGCAATTTGACGCCTTTGGATGGGTTTTTCTGGAGTTACGTGAAGTCATTAGTCAACTTTGGACGACTTGGAAAAAAATGCATGGAAAAGTGAATGAAAATTGGACTCCCAAAATGCGCCATATGAACCGCCCGCGGCGCCCATATGCCCAAAATAATATTTAAATACTAATGGCATAAAATTATCTTTCTAATGAAGTTTATTTAATTTCAAATTATGTAATCTCATTAATTTAATTCAAGTCTAAGTTTGACATCACCAAAAAAACTCCCTATATATACTTTATGGGTTTTATCACGCCTTCATTGGCTGTTGCATACATACCTTAGGTATAACATTTTTTCGCAATTCTATTCAACGATGATTTATACCCTAAGAATGACGACGATTGTACAACAATTAATTAATATGTTTTTTTGTTTTTTTTTTTGTTTTAATAACGTTTTGGTTTATTTAAAACTGCCGCTATGGGGGCAACCATTAAATTTTTTAACAATATCATTGGCTCGTGAATTTACAGTTTGCTTATTACAAAGTGTGTTATTACAATCTTATATGCATAATTGTGTGATGAGCTGGATCATGCTCATCATATGGGAGAGCAGCTTTTGCAATATATCTTTACGATTGTGTGACGAGCGTGTATTGGAGTGAGGTTTAGAATCAATTGTAATGATTGCAGTATGTCGTTTTGATTATTGGGAGAAGAAAAATGTTGTTCGGTAATCTGGGGCTCCGCAGCTTTCTGTGATTTGCCTCTTAGAGTATTGGCATAGGATAAATTTGGTTTAGTATACGAAGATACATTTATATGTTGTTGCGAGTGTTTTGGCTTCTAAGTAAGATGGGCAGCCTTTGTATGAGGCCGTATGATTTCCTACCCAGTTACAGCAGAATGGTGCCGTTTCCTTAGTTTTTGTACACACAGAAGGGTCATGATACTTACCACATTTTACGCAGCCGTAAGTTGAATTACAGTATCGTTTTGTGTGGCCAAAGTGTTGGCAACGGTGTCGCTGAACTACATCAATAATTTTCTTTGGTGCTTCAATCTGTACAACTGCGTGACATAGCCGATTAATCTTGTAAACATCCAGAATGTTAGGAGCTAGCTCCAAGGTTACAAAGAAAAGTGGTAAAGGCTTTTTTGTTACTCTACTTTTAACAACTGTCACGTTTCGTGTTTTATGGCCCTTAGTTTCTTAATTTTATTTATTTATTTAAAAATTTGCAACTACATATATAAAACAGTCGCTTAATAAGTCTAATATAAAAATGTAACTAAACTAACTTAAAGCTAGAAGAAGGTAGTTGCGGGCCCGTTGAAGGAATTTTTGTTTGGCACGCCAGGTTGACCGACTGTGCCCCTACTCACAGCCTGGGAGGTGGTCCAAGCGGGCGCAATTACAAAGATAAAGAAAGTAGAAGTTGCTAAATGAAATTTACAAATTTATTGAATTGTGATTTGTTAGTACAGAGTTTTTTACAAAGTTTAAGGAAGAGTTATAAGAAAAATAAGGCGAAAACTTATTTGTAGATAGAACAAAGAACTTGGAGTGAATTATTCAGCGCGTAGTTTGTCGTACAAAAAGGCAATTTTATTGGCACGAAGTGGCGAGTTGGCCGAATGGGGACATTTAGTACTATAGACTGAAGTAAGTAGGGAGAATCAATCTCCCCAATAAGAATTTTATGAAGAAAAGCAACTGAGAGCATAGAACGCCGTGACAAGAAGGTTGGGAGATCAATTAATTTTAACCTATCATGATAAGGTGGAAGATTTATATCGGGATCCCAATTGAGACTCCTAAGAGCATACAGGAGAAACGGTTTTTGGACTGACTCAATACGACCCTCATGAATAGCATAATATGGGTTCCAAATACAAGAGCCAAATTCTAAAATCGGTCGAACAAGAGAAGTATATAGGAGTTTAGTGGTATAAGGGACATTAAGATCCTTAGACCAACGCTTAACAAAGCCAAGGACACCTTTTGCTTTATTTACTATTGAACAAATGCGATTATTATAAATAAGTTTAGGTTCCATAAGGATACCTATGTCATTAAAACAAAACTCTCTACCGAGGGTAATGTTATTTAAAGAATATGTTACTATAAATGGTTTTCTGCGATGAAACGACATACATTTGCATTTTGACAAAATTAGATTTAGAAAATTTAGACGACACCATGTATGTAGTGAGTTTAAGTCAGCCTGCAATAAACTGTGCTCCGAAACATCAGAATATGACAAGCATAATTTAACATCATCTGCATACATTAAAGAGTGGGCATGATTAATAGACAAATGAAGATCATTAATAAAAATGATGAACAATATTGGACCTATGTGAATCCCTTGGGGAACACCTGAAGAAACAAAAATAGTTTTAGACAATCAATTTTTAAATAAAACTTTTTGCGTTCTATCGGATAAGTATGACTCAATCCAAGTAACAAGAGACGGAGGAAACCCTATTGCTTTTAATTTGAATAAAAGCTGCTTATGACACACACTATTAAAAGCTTTACTCTGTATAAATGACATCAGTTTGGCAACCCGACTCAAAACCATTATCTACAACAGTGGAATATTCTAAAAGATTAGTTGTAATAGATTTTCCTTTAACAAAACCATGTTGGGAATAACTGACAACAGATGAACCCGTGTTCATGAGATATAAAGTCATACGCTGTGATGCTATAAGGATATGATAAACTAGGATTAACAGAGCTGAAAGAATACGTGCTTTGGAAAAAGTCGGCAAACAAATCTGATATAGGCAAATCGATAGCGAAGATGTAACTGCAACATCAATAAATAATTGCGAAGGTTACGCTGAAGTACTACGTTTCGTATTAACGAAATTGAAAAACGATTTTGGATTGTGACGCATGTTTCGTTTAACTTTTATTAAATAATTAGCATAACACCTTTTATTTAATGCATTAACTACGTTTATATTTTTTAAATAAACGCGACTTATTATATTTTAATCGGTAAAGTATACGTGAAAACCAAGGCTGTCTTTTTTCAGAGACTGGGAGAGTAGTGAATGGAATGCATCTGTCGAAATAACTGAGAAATAATGCTCGGAAATGTCAATGGGATGAGTGGGGAAATGAAGTCCTCGAGTTACTACGCGATAAGCTCGCTCATCTTTGGGTTGAAGCGTGATATATCTTTTGTTGGTTTTCGAAAAATGTTTTTTGACGTGATAACATCTATTAAATCGATTTACGCGAAAAGGCCATATCCATTTCTGACGTTCCGCCTGAACAAGCGATAGACAGGCACGACCGCCCTAGTCGTTCTGCTTGCATTGTCTTGTGAAAGCTATAGTTATGTGTGTGTGTGTTTGCGTATTAGTGTTTTCTAGCGCGCGGTGGGGTGCGGTATGCCCTTGGTAGAATATATGAAAATAACATTGTAAGCGTATAATAAGTTTGTCTCAATAAAATTTTTTTTTCTGAGTTCGTCCGAGGTTTGAAGAACTCGCAACTTAGAAAACTGCTTACTGCCATACGAATTAACGCATCCGCACTTTAGCAAGCAACGCCAAAAAAGTATTACAGAGTTAAAGAACTAGGAACCAATATAAGCAACACAAAATTTGAAAATTTATGCTACCGAAATTGTTAATTATTACTGCTGTGTCAAACAAACAAAAAACAGTGTTCCCAAATCAACATGTAATACTAAAATCAGACATTTATTAGGTTTCTGACGTAAATGCAAAAGATTATGATTGTCAGGATTGCTTTCTACAGGCTTGTTGACCCTTGTTGTTTGCTGTCAATAACAGTTGGTTTACGTGTTGAAATATTTTTAGAGAACATTGGATCAGCTTCATCTAAATCACTGCCATCGCTGAAGTGGAAATTAAGTTTCGTTGTCTTTTGGTATCTGCTGCGCAAAAGTGTTTTTGGTGAATTTGCATTGTTCTTTCTCTTATAGATCCGTAATGAGCAATGTTTAACTGATTGTCAGTTATTGGGCGGTGGAGAGGAGCCGTCTCCTAAATTTAATTCTTGAACTGCTTAAACCCGTCCAGTAACAACCTAATAAATTGCTATTAAATTTAAAAAAAAAAATAAAATCTATTATTTAAACCTTAATACTAAACAGAGATAAATTGATGGTTCAAGATTAGAGCTAACTGACTTAGGGGAGTACACAATCAATGTTAAATTAATGTTAAATAATTCACATCACTAGGCTCATACCTTGCATTAACCTCACAACTTCTGATCCAACCATGCCTTTCCAAATTATAAGCACTCAATCAACTGTTTTTTGTGATGGACAGTTATACATTGATTTTCTACGAATTTGTAGATTCGAAGATTGTATAAGAGACATATACAGCAAAAAAGTGAATAATCACATCATAACTGCTAATATTGCTTCTGAAGAATATTTGTAAAGAATTTTTAAAAAAAGTTGATACCTACTCTTTGATTGCCTTACATTTAAATATGTTTTTCAAAATATAACAACATTTTAAAATAAAACATTTCATTAACAATTCTTGTATTTAGTTAATTCAACGTTATATTACCATTAAGGCATTAGGTAGGGGGTTTTTTGGGAGGAGGAGGAACGTACCCAGATGAAGTGTAGACAAAAATTGTGGATGCCACGCCATACACATATACGTTTTTTGCAGAAATGTGGCGAAATAGAACCACTGTATGTCGGACGGACCTTACAAACTGCATCCTTTTTATCATCACAATCATTTTCTCTTGTTTTGTTACTATACAAAACATATTTTGTCTATTCAAAATTTTTGTGCTGCTCTTACTGGACTTACATTGGCCTAGCTTGACTTAGTTTCTTACCAATTTGTTGGCTGGACCGCCACGGCGACAATTGAAAAGAGATATGCAAACATCCGCTTAAATGAAAATTGACAATTCGTTTGAGCAATTTTCCGGGTCACCGATTGCTTTTGCTGCCTCACCAATTTGTCGGTTGGCCTCAATTGTTGGTTTTGAGCCTTCGAACAATCGGAATACGTTTTCCCCTCTATTTGGTGCTGTTTCTAATCCAGTCAGGACTAAGTGCGTCTATATTCCATTTGCACTTCATATTTTATTTCAATTAGAATAGAGGGAAAAATTGAAAATATCCTCATATAGATCGACGTTCATTTCATCTACCTACCTAACATTCAATAAATTGAAAATATGGTTGTTTAATATTTACATATAAACCGGCAGTTGGGCATATTAGGTCACTTAAAGAGAATCTTGCTTCAATGTATTTTTCATTCACTTTTTGCAGCGTATGCAAATTTTTAACAAAAGCTAAAAGTTATATCTGCTAATTGCTTGCATGTCTGTGCATTTTTTGCTATTATTTACATATGCTGACTTGTCTGCTGTGCAATTGGGATAGTGAGAGGTGGATACTCATATGTGGATATACTTCATTTACGAAATTCACATACGAGGGCGCTACCAAGAAGTACGAAAAATATTTCACAAATCGAAAACTTATAGTTGTTTGGTTGGTATGTATAAAAATATTAACATCAATGTAACCGAAATTTTAATACCGTTCACAAGAAGTCTCTCAACTACTCTACTTAGCAGCTATAAAAAAAAAAAAAAAAAAAAAAAGTGTGCAGAATATTTCAAGACTATGAAATATCCTGCACACATGCTATTGTAGACATACGTAGAGTTTGAAATTGTAAATAACAAAACAAAAAAAAAAACAAGAAAAAACGTTAACTTCGGTTGTGCCGAATCTCTTATACTATTCACATTAAATATTAAATCGTATTGTAAAAAATATATACAATTATACAAAATATTTGCGGTCTCGACTTTGAATTTAATTTAGTAATTTGGATTTTCTATTTCATTTAAAAAGAAAGTTGTCATACAAAATTCCATAAGAAGCCGTCATTAAAATTTCACGAAGATATTGACTGCATACAAAAAGTTGGGTTTGGTTTGTATGGGGACTACCTTAAAAAGTGGTTTGATCACACTTATTGATATATATATAGTCCCATAATAAGCCATGTCACTTTTTAAAGTGATGTTGACAACAATAAAAAAAAGTAAAAAAAGAAAGCTGTAGTGTTTATGGTGGCTACCCTAAAAAGTGGGCGTAGCTGTCAATATTGATACTCTATTAAACTGCAATAAAAAGAATTGTATAAACGGATATCTTAAAAATTGGTGCCCAAAAAGTGTGCAACAACAACCAGACGGACATGGCTACATCGACTCGTCTCGTCGAGCTGATAAACAATATGTATTTATTTTATGGAGTCTACGAAACCTGCTTTAATGCCTTACAAACTTTCAGACAAACTGGTCAAAACTTGCTTTCTTTTTTATTAAAAAAACAAATATTGAATTAATAATAAATTAATTAATGAAAAAGAAAAACACTCAAACTAAAAACTTTGTTCAAGCTATGAGGCCTTGAAAAGTGTGCTTATTCAATTCAAATTTATTCATAGTTGTTGTTAAAATGTTAGAAACCACTGCCAATGTTTTTCGTAGACCTGGAGCCTGGCGTAAACAATAAAAGTATATATAATGCCACTAATTTACGAGTAGGTAGCGCTATTGTAAAAGTTGAGCCCCTAAAAAAATTTTACGATTTAGTACAATGCCACAGGTGCAAAGAATTTGGCCATACAAAAGAATGTTGCAATAAACCATTTCGATGCGTTAAATGTGCTTTGCAACACAGGTCTTAGGACTACACAAAAGATAACCTTTGTGCGACGCTATAAAATAAATCGGGCTCAATCTTCACCTTCTGACGGCGTAGCGTGGTAATATCATACACCTCCTTTTAATTGTGGTTTTGCTCTAGATCCACGAAAAATATGTCCATCGACCCCTTAGCACGACTTTTTGGATTGTGTCCACTTCTTTTTTCGCGACGCCTGCGCAATATGTTTTGCCCTATGGCATCAATAGAGATGGAGTGGTGTAACCCTTTATTAAAAATAATAGACCTGTTGTTGCGAGACGGTAGTTTGCAAATAAAACTGGGAATGCGATTAATTAATCGTTTAAGTTCACTTTATGCATTTGTTTGGTTGCGTGGGGTTGTGTTGTGTTGGGTTTTATTTCCTTAAGATATAAAATATTATTAGAAATACTGCTTAAAATGAATATTAAAACTCTTACGCTTTTTTTATTCTCCGTCTTTAACGGTTCTGCAACAACTGATTGCACCAATTTCTCAGAGTTGCTATTTCCATACAATAGTGCAAGTCAAAATAATCGGTACGGAAATCGGAATTTATTCTTAACCTAAACTCGTTAGTTATCGTTACTTCAATCGATATCGTAATTCAAATATTCAGTTAAATTCAAATATAATAATCGGCGCGCCAACATCCCCTCCACCGTGAATTTAAACACCCAAGATTCACCAAACGTCAAGTTTCGCAAGCATGCAGGCTGGCCGGCGCACAGTTCCAGTCGATGTCACAACTTCAGCTGAACGAACCTGATTGTTCTTTCCTGTGAAGACCTGCACAATTCTGCCTTTCATCCAGTTCAAACGGTGCACCGCACTGTCACATATCAGCACAAGATCTCCTGCAGTCAGAGGTGCGATCTGCCCATACCATTTCGTTCTTCTACAAAGTTCAGGCAGATACTCAGCAATCCATTTACGCCAAAAAGAATGTTGAAGTTGCTGCACAACATGCCATTGCTTTCTGGTTACTTCAAACTTTTCTTCATACGGGTGTGGAGTTTGATTAGCATTGGCTGTGCCTAACAAAAAATGTTTTGTTGTGATAGGTTCATCATTCGGCGTGTCCAAAGCGATGTGCGTTAGTGACCTTGCGTTTACGATGTTTTCTGCTTCACACATCAAGCTAAAAAGCGAATGTTCCTTGAAATTCGTTCCAAGCAAAGCATGCCCCATAGCTCGTTGGACGCTGCGCACCAAGCGTTTCCAACATCCACCAGCGTGTGGGTTGACGAGACAATTGAAAAACCATTCAATTCTTCGTGTAGACAACGCATCCGCAATGATTTTTCTGTCGAACTTCTCAAATTGTTGTCTCAGTTCTCGTTCGGAGCCTACTAAATTCGTATCATTGTAGGAGCGTATTCGTTTCGGCACACCACGACGATTGATGAAATTTCTTATACACATAAAACATGTATCTGTCGACAAGTTGTGTGCGATATCCAAATGTATCGCATTCCATCGCTTCTCGATGCGTGTGCCGCTTACAACATTAAACGGCCCCATGTAATCAAGACCAACATACGTAAAAGGTCGCACATAGGGAGTTAGTCGATCTATTGGTAGCTGCTCCATCATTGGAACAGTCGGCTTTGCTCTCTCGTTCTTGCATTGCTGGCATGTGGCTCGTTGTACTGCTACACGCAATTGCGGTATCCAAAATTTGCATCGAATTGCAGCTACAATTGTATTTTCATTCTGGTGCTTGCAGTTACTAGGATATTTCTGAACAATTAACACCAACACGCGGCGAGTACCGATGGATACAGCATTTGCATACTCGATGCGTCCACTTAAGCAGATCAATTTGTCATCATCAAGGCACGGTGTCAGCTTCCAAAGTGAACTGCTTTTCTCTATTTGTCGCCCTGCTTGCAGTGTCTTGTATTCGTATACTTTGTATACACCGACAAACCACAGCTTCTGCATGCTCAATCTCGGAAACTTACAGATACGATTTGCATTGTTTCAATTTGTCACGATGACGGGCACGCCAGCGTAGAATCCATGCAACAACCCTGATGTGTCTATCATATGATGAAAATCGTTAAAAAATATCGAAGTTGTTCATATTGACAATGCAAATATATTTAGGTCGCAGCTTTTGTTCAATCCCAGTATCGGCCAATTCGTTACATTCTCTCGCAAGAAAAGTGGGCCATTCAACCAAAATGACTCACGTTTTTTTTATATTTGAATCGGGTACCGAAGTCCGCCGGTTTCATAGCACTAGGCACAAAATTCCATTCGTTACAGCTCGTAGTTTCTAATATTTCATTTAAGCGATGCGCTACATACGGTATATATCGACGATGACAGTCTTCGAATCCATCCACATATAAATTCGTTGAGGATTCATATCATGCCCATCTAAAATAATCTTCCGCAGCCGTGTAGCCATCGATTGCAATTCAAGTCGTGCATATTTAGTTTTTCCCATTGTAAACGACGTAAGCCATCCAGATTCGCTCATTCGCCAATAGGCTACTGCTGCATACTATGACTCACTGGCATATGTTTTGCGAAAAAGTTTTACCATAACAGCGTGGAATTCTTATACGACTTACCCCATCCAACAGGTGTACCCAAGCTCGCCATGTTGGTATATCTTCGTCCCATATAAATTGGTCCCATTCAATTTTCTTGCGCCAAATAGATTGCAGGAGAAGTTTCCCAATCAACGCATGCTCCGCTGCTATGCCGTGTATCCATATAACTTGCTTAGTTATCAGGATAGCCTCATTGTCATTGTCGAAACAGTGCACAAAATCGTCAACATAATGATTGTGCAAGATCGCTTTAGTCGCATCAGGATAATTTGAACTAAACTCAAGCGCATTTTTGTTCTTTACGTATTGCGCGGAAGCAGGTAAACATGTTGCGCCGAAAATCATGACAGTCATGTCAGAGTCAGCCATTTCAGCGTTTACGTCCTTACGCCACAAAATGCGCTGAGCATTTATGTCCTCCGGCCGAATTATCACCTAGTGGAACATTTCAACGATATCCGCACAGACACCAATCTTCTTTTGTCTGAATTTTATTAAAACATTTAATAGTGATTCGCACAAATCTGGACCTCTTAGTAGCATCGAATTTAGTGACACTCCATCAACCTCAGCCGCCGCGTCGAACATTACTCTCAATTTACCAGGTTTGTTAGAGTAGGTGCCGCCGAAATGCGGAAGGTACCTTACCTTTTCTCTCATCCACATCCCCGTCATCATTTCACCGCATGTAACCCTTTTTCTCGTAGTCATCCATAATGCGAATATACTCTGTAGCATATAACGTAGAGACATATCTTGATGATATAGAGCAGATGTTCCTGATCCAGATTAGCAAAGCACGCAGCTTGTATCCAGCTCTGTCTCGTCGGCAATTTGGGTGGGTTACAATGAAATTATGCAACTGGCCAATGACCGATGGCTGCACAATATTTATTTTTAAAATTCTGCGTGCATGAGAGAAAGAGAGAGAGAGGGAGCAAGAAAAGCTGATAGAAGAAGAACATGGAGGTGGCTGCGCTAAGATGGAGTTGCAGCGTATTTTGCCCACCCAACCATGATCACTAGTTCCAATAGAAAACTTTGTCTACATTAAAATCGGGTTCCTGACAGCTCGTTTACTGCATATTAAAACTCAACGAAATCAATTTTAAATTCATACTTGATTTAATGGATAGCATATTTAGATGGCTTAAATTATTACAATGATAAAAGATGAAACTATACGAAAGAAAGCAAAAATTTTTTTTTTTTTTTTTTAGCGCACGTTTCTAATTAATAGTAAAATTATGAAAAATTCACCTAACATTCCTATAGTACAGAAAATCCAAAAAAAAAAAAATATAAAATATATATATATATATATATATATATATATATATATATATATATATATATATATATATATATATATATATATATATATATATATATATATATATATATATATAAACAAAAGGGTATTTAAATACTGAAATACGATAATATCAAATATATATACAAATAAAAATTATAATAAATTATATATTTTTTTTTTTTAATAATTTACAATCTATCAATAAGACAATAAGTAAATTAGTTGAAAGTACATAATATAACAGAAATAGCTGTACTCCAGTGAGAACAGCTATTATATTCAAAATTCTATAATTAAGAGCTTATTTACAATATACACAAAAATTAATCTCTAAAAGGTAAATCTAACACATGATTTCTTTTAAGTCTTCGAGTTGTATCGCTATTATCTAGTAGGCCTATTGCCAAAACATTTAAATGATCATCTAGTCTCTCAACATACCTTGTGCTTATTCTACGTATTTCATCTCCCAAGCAGCCAATACATTTTTTTTGTTTTTATGTTGAGTTTCTTTGTCTTGCCTTTAATATGACTTTTCCAAGTTACTCTCCGATTTATATCGAGTCCAAGATAATTTGCGGAGTCACTATGAGGAATTTGTGAATTATTTAAAAATACTGACCGAATCTCCTCTTCTCAGAGCAAATGTAACATGTTTCGACTTCTCAGTATTAACCTTTATTTTCCATTTCTTAAATTATAATATGATTGTCAAATGCTTCACAAAATTATTGGTAATAAAAAAAAAAACAAAAATGTAACTTCACTCAATTTTATCATTTTTTTGTGAGAGAAAGAGAGCAATTGCTGACTCAACGAGCATTGCTGGTCCCAGAGAGAGTCGTGTGTGTTCGGATTTGTATTCGTCACATCACATGCATACGTACGTACATATACTATGTATGTATGCATGTTTGTTTATTTACTTCTTTACATACGCTGGTCGGTCGCCGCTAACGCATTTTGTTTTCATTTCTTTAGCAGGAGTATGTATGTATGTATGTATGCATTTAACAGGCTTTTTTGGACATTTATTTAATTATTAGCATCAGCGACTGGAAATAATGATAATAATAATTCAATATTTAGTTAAAAAATCATTATGGAATGATTTCTGGGAGACCAACTGGACTTTTATTCAATATTTATATTTATTGAAATAGAAGCAATTATATTATTTTTGATTTTTAATTTAAGAGTCCAAAATAAAAATCATTGGTTTATCATACGACATAAATTTTCGACAAAGTTTGTTAAGCTAATTTATCGCTGCACAAAAGAAATGCTTTTAAAAGGTATGACTTTTTAACAAGTTCTTTGATCATATATGTATGTACATACATGTGCTTACATTGAGCAGGATATTATTAGAATAATGAAGTTCAAAGTCGCCGCTCGAATTGGCTTCCGATTCAATATGTTTAACATTCTATGGTTAGTGGTATTAGTAAGAGAGAATTTAAGCTGATTTTATCTTTTTTGGGAATTTTTTTTTCTTGCACTTCACAATATAATAATAACAAAACAAGTAAAAAAATTAAGTTGCGCATCTTGATCTTTTAAATGGAATTATGCGCACATAAATATTTTTATCTGATTCGATTTAACTCTCGAGGAAAAGGAATAATTTTAACTTTTATGACCATTTTATAGAATTATATATCAATTTTACAACAAAAAAAAATAATGGTTTACTTCATTTTCACACTTATATATTTTTTTTCTCTATTTTATTTATTTATTTATTCAGCATGTGTTGATTGAATTTTTGCGGGAACGGTGAAGCGCAGCCAGTGTCGTACTCGTCGGACGCAGCGGAAAATAAATAAGTAAAGACAAGGCAAATGTCGAAGTTATGCCAAAGCCAATGTTACAGCGATCGTAGCGAAAAATCATAAATTTATGACAAAGCAAATGTCGCACCGCTCGTAGCGCACAATAATAATATTTATGACAAAGCCAATTTGCACAAAACGCCTAGCCTGCATTTTTAATAAAACAAATAGAGTTGGTTAGATTGAAGCACCTAATTAAAAGAGAGTTTATGATAATTACCGATTTGGTTAGGCGCTGATTATAAAAGTATTTTCTCCTGCAGAAAATAAGTTCCTCTTCTCTTCCTCTGCAATAAGCAATTTAATTAATTTTTTTTCTTTTATTGCAATTGATGCAATTTGCAGTAATATGGAAAAAAATTGCACGTGCGGCAATAACTTTGATATTATTTAAAAGCATTTTTTTTTAAAGAGCCTTTTTACGGCACGATGCGCTCGATCCAGAAAAAAAGACTGAGTTGCAGATAGCTCATTAAATCGATGTTTTATTTGCTGGTAATATTCTAGCGGAAGTAGGGGTTGACATATGTCAACCAAACAGGTCAGCTGTGATACTAAAATGATAGGTGAGCGAGATGTCAGTATTAACACTAACCATAGAACTCTCTATTACTATTCTCTACTTGCTATTCTCTATTACTATTCTCTGCTTAGTGGTATTAATTACTGTCGCGGTCATGTGTGCGTGATAATTCGTGGGAATGACAGGTGCATCATTAGTCCATGCACCAACCACTAGCATATGCACGAACTTAATCACAAGGATCGTCATGCATCTTAGGTCATTTGTACACAACAATTTCATTACAACAACGCCCGAGGGTCATCCCAAAAAGTTTCAACAAAATAAAAAATGTAAGATGGGAATTATTGCGAGCGAAAGGCTCATTGCAACTCCAAAGTTGCCTTTTCCTAGCCATATCTATGCTGGGCGGAAAAGTAATGCTTTCATTCCTCCACAAAAGGCCTTTTTCAAAATGCTTACCAATGCGTACTGTTCTGCTATCTAGAAATCGTTTAGAAGCAATCACTTCATGAGCTTCAACATTCTGTTTCATTTCGCGCACGCCGAGATCAGCATCTGCAATATAATCCCGTACCAATGCTTCGATTTCATTATCTTTCGCGCTAACTTGCACATGGACCATATCTCTTTTCATCGTATCGCTGCTTTGCCGGCCATAAGCAATCACAGGTGGCGATGTTTACTTTGTAGCTCGGACATCAAAACTGTTTGCTTCGGCAAACTCATGTCGTTTACAGTCCGTACGCCTTTCAAATCAAATATGGTTCTTCCTCGTGGATCTGATATTCCAATGTCGAAACGGCTGGATAGCTCTGTTACTAAATTCCGTGACGGTCGCTAATTTTACAATTTAATTTTTTTTCGCATAGAAAAACGAATAGCATTAAACTATCGATATATTGCATATTTATGTTGAGTACATAATTCAAAAATAACGGACAGACTAAACAGTGTTATTAATATTATAAATGTAGTCGATTAGTGTTAGTTTTCATATCCATGCTGATAATCAAATGCAACACTAATCGATAGGTCAGGCATTCTTCCAGCTGCCTTTTGTTAGAGGCCATTAAATTTTTGATAGCTACTGTAAGATCTTGGCGTACCTCCTAACGTCCTTAAACAATCCTGGTCAGTTATACCTATTTGTGATCCGACTGATTGTCTTCCGAGCTCCCAGATGTCCTGTCGTTGGATCATCATGATTTTCGTCTAGGAGTCGAAGCCGCAATTGTTTTGATACACAAACATTCCATGCCGGGCACCCTTCTTCTCCAAATCTATACGGTAGATATCGGTATAGTTGACCGTCCTCCATCATGTAATCTGGGTAATCCGGTTGATTTTCGACCTCCGTTAGCATTTTGCTGATCCATTCACACTTTTCCATCACTTCGCTCTCCTGAACTCGTCTGACCTCCTCTAATGGCTGACGTGACAGAACATATGTCACTACATTTTGCATTCCTCGGCAATACTGCACGTCGAATGATTTTTGCTGCAGTTCCAAAGCCTAGTGCGCTATTCGTCCGAACGGACTCTGAATGCTTTTTATGCTTACCCTTCTTCAGCAGACCGGTTAGGTGGATCATTATCCAAAATGTATAATATCATTCGTAAAGGATGTGCGTCTGGGACTGGGACCTCCAGGCCCCTTGTTTTATATTTTACTAGCACTATTGGTGCACTAGATATCTCTTGCATCACAATTTTATGAGCCGCTATACGAGTAGTACCAACAAGTCCTTTGAATTTATCCAGTTCCTCTTGCAAAAACTGTTCAATCTGATGTATCCCTCGAGCCAAACATCTCCGAATTTCGCGTATCACTGCTGAAGATCGATTGCACCGTGCCATCTTTTTGGGAATGGGTTAATGATCTCTTGCACCTCTATATTGATTTGTACTACAGTGCAGATCCTCATATGTGATTTTTACACCATCTACGCCTCTCTCACCATTTTCCTCAGTCTACGACGCCACATTACCCCTTTTTATTTTATTCCAAAGACTAGATCGTCCAGCATACGGTCCGTACGCAGCAATGGCATCCTGCATTCTTGTAGGCCTAATCCCACACTCAAAGCTATGACCTATAGGGCCATCACCGCAAACACGGCATTGTCCCGGACACTCATACGATTTAATGTAAGCAAGGCTGACCTTCCGACGTAGTGCCGTCCACACAACCAACAAAACAGCACACATAGATTTCTACATTCTCTAGCCCAGTTCTAGGTTGACCACAACGACGACAACCGGAGCGCGGATTGAATATGCCGCGTTGCTGGGTCTTGGCAATTTTAGTCCTTCACCGGCGACCGGGCCCTGCACCATTACTTGTGGTAGCTGTGTATAAAATGACGCTAATTCTTAGGTTAAAATATACACAAATATTTTTTAAAAACAACATCGGTACGCAAATACCCAAAAGACTAAAGCATATTCCTTTGGATGCACACATCCAAGTGCCAAGGTTTTTGTTTTTTTGGTTATATCGCAATCATACATAGTAAGTATGGTAGTTTAATTAAAACGCCCAGTTATCATTATAACATAGCTATGTAATTTGCAATTGTAGATCTCAGCGTTATCAGTACTGCATACCGGCCTGGAGTCGACACCTTACACAACCACGTCTCCAGCCGGCAACTCAAACTATGCGCCACGTGAAGTAACTGATCGACACGTGATGTGAGACAGTTTAACCTATATCTACATAGGAAGGGTACACATAAATACAACAACATCATTCAAGTACCGCGGTCTGACTCTGTAGCGTAATTACACTAAAATTATTCCGCACATATATTTCCAAACTTAATTACTAATTATCGCTCAGTGCTACTCGATTAAAGATAAATTAGTTGCATAAATTGTAATATGTCAGATTAGGCAAAAGAATTTTATTTGCACTTTAAATTTTAGCCAAATATTATAATATGAAATCGGCTAAAACTAAAACTAAAAGAAAAAAAAAATAATGTTATATTAATTAAAAACATAAATACACCAAATTATTTAAAGATCGTAATTTCCTAAAACAAATTAGTTAGAAAGATGGAACTAAATGTGCAACGTACATTTTTTTTGTAGATTATATTTTTTGTGTATATTTTTGTTTTTATTTAATGTTAACTAAGTTCATTATCATTGATTTATTTTATATATGATTTAAATTTTTTTAAATGCAAATTAAGAAACTTAATTATTGTATTATGCATTAATAATTTACCTATATATGTAAATATGTACATAAGAGAAGGGATAATTTAGAAGAGCAAGCCAGAACATTTTTGAATATCTTTTACAGCTACTACATCAGCAACAACGAAGGCCTTCTAGGATGCATGTGCAGTAAGTTTGATCATTTCGAATTGATTATATTGCTCTATATTTTGCCATTTATGAATTTTATTCTATTGCTCTTTATATTATCTTCGCTCTTATTAATTTTGATCTTTACTAATATATTATTTTTGCCTTCATATGTTTCGTATATTTAAAATATCAATTTCCCTAATTATGTGTAAATATTTTATATATTGTTAGCCAATTATTTTGATTTTTTGTTTGTTTTTGATTCCGTTAATAATGAAATTGAAATTCCAAACCATCAGTATAACATCTGGCTGTTGTTTAACATATATGTAACTTAATTGATAACTTTAACACCCCTATTGGGTCGATCAGCACAATCTCTTGTAGTGACATTCAGGTTTCATTCGAAGAAAATATCGGCGAGTCCTAGCCGAAAACTCCCCTTGTGAATATCCTCAATCAAACTTCGAAGAAAAAAAAAACCAGAAGATGAAGAAATAACAAATTAACTCCAGTTATGTCCACCCTTTCATTACAATTCCCGCCGAACCATTGAAGAGTAAATTTTTCCTTAGGGCCGTAAAGATTCAGCATATCGGCAAGACGTCTATATATCAGCGTGACAGCGGAACCTTCATCAATAAACGAACTTCTCAATCGTATTTAAATTCGCGTGCAGCCTCACAGGTAAAATTTTAAATAATACCTTTGAGCTCATAGGGTGCATCGCGGTTCCTGAAAACACGTGTTGTTCACGTAAATGGTTTACTTCTTTTGGTTGCGATCATTCAGGATGTAGTAATTTATGTAGCTTCTGGTGCACTTGTCATTGTCGCATTGGTGCCTCACTGAACAACGATTACTTCGATGTCCTTGATGTAAGCAATTGAAGCTCAAATTGCCCTTACGAACAGTCTGCCACCTATCATCAAATTTCATGGAAGCAAACTTCTGGCATTTGTAGACTTCATGCTCTTCGAAGTAGACGAAACATTTTGGTTTTGTGACCAGCGAGAGTTTCACCTCATTAACATGAAATAATATTGACCCACCTTCCTTCTTCGGTACATGTTGGTGTTCCACATCAACACAGGCAGCTATGGAAATTCGTGCCAAGTCCTGCAACCAATCACTGAAATGTCGCACTGTTGGGGTACAGTTCAGCGCTATTGAGTGTCCCGCCCAATAAAGTCTGTGTTGCAATGGCAATTTTATCAATAATTCATCCATCAATGTCGGATTACATAAGTGGCTGTGTGCACCTGCAGCTTCCAAAAATGAAGCTAAATTATTCACTTTAGTTGCAAATGCTATCATCTGATCTTGTCTGCTCTCAGCTATTTGCGGAAAAAGTCCCACTCGTTTTATTTGACTCATAACGAGCAACTCCGGCCGACCGAAATGTTCCTTCAAGATCGATATTTTGTTTGGCACATTTTGGCTGTGTATTAAGAAACATTCAATAACTTCACGCGCGTTGCCCTTTATTGCTTTCTGAAGCCGCAGTAATTTTGCCGGTCACTATAAAGAAACTCCTCAGTCGTCATGGAGTATGCCTAATTAAACATCGGTTAATTTTCCGGCGTGCCATCAAACTCGGGCAAGTCATACAATTTACGAGTTGGCTCACGTTCACTTAAATTCCAGTTAGAGCTGGTTACACGAATTTCACCACAAGCCGCCGATCGTCCCTTATCAGTCAACTCGGTTTTTTCACTAATCGCCGCTTGCTCTATTTCCCCAGCCGGCGCCACTTTTTCAACAGACCCTGCTTTCATCGGTATTTTACCAGTTTTTTCCAATTCCTCTTCCACCGATCTTTCGTCGTCACTTTCCCCTTTGTTCGCACAATTTACTGCTTCGGCAAGTTTAATGAGCTCACATCTTTCCTCTGCGACAACGCTTCGCAATCCTTGCACCTGGAGCATCAGCTCTCTCAATGCGTCCTGGATGATGCTCTGATGATTTAAGTTCACTTTATTCATTTGTTCGGTTGCGTTGGGTTGTGTTGGTTTTATTTCCTTAAGATATAAAATATTATTAGAAATACTGCTTAAAATTAATATAAAAACTCTTACGCTTTTTTATTCTCCGTCTTTAACGTTTCTGCAACAACTGATTGCACCAATTTCTCAGAGTTGTAATTTCCTTACAAAACTGCCAGTCAAGTATTCTTAACCTAAACTCGTTAGTTATCGTTACTTCAATCGATATCGTAATTCAAATATTCAGTTAAATTCAAATGTAACAATCGGCGCGCCAATGAGACCGTGTTGCTTTAAGTTAGTAAGTGTGAAAATTAATTTGTTTGCTTTGAAGGCATTTATCTATTGCTCTGAAAGTATTAGAGTCCTTAGCTATAAGTTGAAAACAGTTGCTAAGAATTAAAGCAAAACTTAGAAGTGTATGACAGGTAACGAGGAATCTACACGATAAGAAAAAACTGAATGCAGAATCAAAAGAAATAAAACAGGCGTTAAAAGAAAGCTCAAACAAAGAAATAAACAATTACATAGGAGGATTAACGGCCACGAAAGCTTCGAACTACTCGGTATGGAAAGCAACTAAAAATCACTAAGCTAAAGAATATCGATCAGGAAAAATAATGGAGATTGGGCTAAAACAGATGCAGATAAGGTTGTTACTTTTGCTTTCAATTTGACCAACGGATTCAAACCTTCACTGCAAAACGTCGCAAGACAAAACAGCTGAAATTCTCGAGTTTCTACAAACGCCAGGGCAAAAAGATCTGCCAATATCTTCCATAAGACTTGCGATATAAAAAAATACATGGGCACGAATGGACACAAATAAAGCTCCTGGATATGATTTAAATACAACAAAAATCCTACAAGAACTGCCGACTCAGGATTTACATTTTTATAAAATTTGTTCAATGCTGTTATAAGACTTGGTTATTTTCCTTTACAATGGCAAGTGTCACAAATTATACTGATACCGAAGCCAGGAAAACCGCAAGAGAGAGTCTGCTATCAGTAGTTGGTAAAGTTTTTGGGCTGTTATTTGTAACTAGACTAAAACCAGTTGTAACAAAAAGAATTTTGATTGCGCACCACCAGTGTGGTTTTAGAGGACGCCATTCAACTATTGTGCAGACCCACAGAGTTTTCAAAAACATACCTAATGCAATGGATGAGAAAAATTACTTTACAACCGCTTACCTTGACATAACACAAGCCCTCGGCAAAGTATGGCCTATAGGCCTTCTATATGAACTCAAAAAGTATCTTCGAAGTTTGGGACACTCAAACCCGCTGGACGAATTTTTGTTTGGCCGCCAGGTTGACCGACTGTGCTCCTACTCACAGCCTGGGCAGTGAAATTGACTGTATTGAGTAGTGATTTGTCAGTACAGAGTTTTTTACATAGAGTAAGGAAGATTTATAAGAAAAATCGGGAGAAAACTTATTGTAGATAGAACAAAGAGATCAGATTAAATTATTGAGAGCGTAATTTGTCGTACAAAAGGCAACTTTATTGGCATGAAGTGACGAGTTGACCGAATGGGGACATTTAGTAATATGGACTGAAGTATGTAGGGAGAATTAATCTCCCCAATAAAATTTTATGAAGAAAAGCAACAAGAGGGTTGGGAGATCAATTAATTTTAACCTATCATGATAAGGTGGAAGATTTATTCCGGGATCCCAATTGAGATTCCTTAGAGCAAAAAGATGAAACTGTTTTTGAACTTACTCAATACGATCCTCGTAAATAGCACAGTATGTTCCAAATAAGGGAGCCAAATTCTAAAATCGGATGAACAAGAGAAGTATAGAGGAATTTAGTGGTTTTAGAGTCATTAAATTCCTTAGACCAACGCTTAACAAAGCCAAGAACACCTTTTGCTTTATTTACTATTGAACAAATGTGATTATTATAAATAATTATTATTCCATAAGGATATCTAGGACATTAAATCAAAACTCTCTACCGAGGGTAATGTTATTTAAAAAATATGTCACTATAAATCGTAATACACTTGCATTTTGAGAAAACTTAGACGACACCATGTATTTAGTGAGTTTAAATCAGTCTCCAATAATCTATGTGGCGAAATATCAGAATATGACAAGCATAATTTAACATCATCTGCATACACAAGTGCATGGGCATGATTATTAGAAAAAGGAAGATCATTAATAAAAATGTTGAACAATATTGGAATAGATTGAAAATCGAAAGTTCTACGCCTTATAACGACGGTATGTCACGAATGTAGCACTGCACCACGACCTCAATGTACCTACAGTAGATGAATTGAAAAGGTACAACACAAAATACATCCTCGGCCTCCAAATGCATCCAAATCTAGCAGCAAGCGCTCTAATGGGACCATTCCAAGAAGTTTCAAAGCTATTTAGATTTAGAAAAACAACGCTAGCCCTCACAAAATAGATTCGTACTACAATAACAACATATTAAGTATATTATTGTAGATGTAAATAGAGGTTCATAAAACGTTGCTTTCACCACATGTTATTTTAAATAGTTTTAATTTATAGTACAATACATAATTATACTATTTGCTTGGTATCTTAAAGACAGCTGTAAAAATAAAAAACAGAAAAAAAAAATAATAATGACTCGGAAAGATCCGTTGGTGCCTGTCTTTGTAGTGTAAGTTCCCACTCTAGTAACCTTATCGACAGTTTGTTGTTTCTTACGTCTAAAACAAATTTAAGTTTCCATGTTATCAGATGATGATGTACTAGCGCCTACCGGCTTCTTATTTTCAGAAGTGTAACATCATCATTATTGGTTGCAGGTCGACTAAACTGATTACTCGAAAGTAAACTCTGAGATAAACCAACTGCCTTGTGACTTCTAGGTATTCTCTGCGACCCAGTCAAATAGCGCTTGATCTTGAGCACGGGAACATTGACATAATCAGAAGAATCATCTTCGCATCACATATTCATCACTGGATATGACACCTGACACCTGACCCCAAAACCCCCCTTCCCTCCATCACTAACACTAATATGGGGCCACCATTGAAACAGGGCGTGGAATTCCAATTTGGATATCCTACGACCCTAGAGAGTCCCCATACTGCATATTGGTAAGATAGAATGAAAACAGAGGGAATTCCTGTATTTTGGCCAGATCGACTCGTCATGTCATGCTGATCAATAATACTACTTAAGGGTGTTTTTTTACAGTATGGGAACTCACTAGGGTCGTAGGATATCCAAATTTGAATGCCACTCCCTGTTTCTGTGGTAGCTCCCATACAAACTAAAAGCCTACTATTCGGTTTTATTGTTAAAACTTATTTATTTTAGTTAATATATGCAGATACATCAAATGCACGATGGATGCCTCAATGATCCTATGCTAAACATTTGGATAACTGGGAGTAGCGCGTCCACTACCACTGCCCGTTTTAATGTTGTGTGATTTTTGTATTATTATTATTATTATTATTATTATTATTATCATTATTATTATTATTATAGGACATAATTTTAAAACCGCGACCTAGAAAGATCTATTGTTTTGTCCTTCTTACTTAGATGTCCTGATCTAGTCAAACTTGTTGAATAAACCTTAGTATTTTCCTAGGATCTAACTTCTTCAGTTGTTCTTCAGCGACAAAGTAACTGCATAATATTCGAAATCTACTTCTAACTATTGCTTCACATTCTGCAACAATATGAAAGGAGTCTCTTCTTTATGATCACAAAATCTGCATTCTGGTGAATTATAAACACCCATCACACACAGGTGTTTCCTCAGTCGAAAGTGTCCTGTTAGTATTCCTGTCAGTGTTCTCAGCTGGTTTCCACCTAGTTGAAGCATTGCTCTCGCTCTACGCCGGTCGAAACCCCCTAGAAATATTTTTGCTTGCCTTAGTTCTTGGTTCATGGTCCAGTGCTGCTTCTTTGCCCTATTTGTTTCATTGCGGATTAGTTCCAGTGTAGTATGTCTTCTAGTGCCACAAAAAGGCTCTGGTCCTACCATTGGCTTTGCCGCTCCTTTCTTGGTAAGCCTATCGGCTAACTCATTTCCTACTATTTTGTTGTGTCCTGGCACCCACAGAAAGTAAGCTTTGTTGCGCTCGCCGAGTTTGCCAATAATATAAGTGCTTCCTGCACTAGTTTGGACTTGACGGTGTTTGAGCTTAACGCTTTTAACACCGCCTGGCTGTCTGATAGAATAGCAATCTTACAATTACTATAGCCTCTATCCAAATTATACTGTGCACATCTAATTATAGCGCACAGTTCAGCTTGAACTATACTGGTATATTTGCCCGAGGACTCCCAGTGGTTCAATCTGAGGCCTACGACTCCTAGACCAGTTCCTTCTGTCGTCAAACATCCATTCGTATACCACTTGATCCTATGTGGTTTTAGCGCATATGACTTTTCCGACGTCCAAGTCTTCTTATCGGACCATTTGATGGTGAAGTTCCGATTGAAGACATTCCTCTTTGTCATCCCGTCCCTTGGCATGGACTCTCCTTGTGTCCATTTAGAGATTAGAGTTGAGCGATATTTAACTAACTGTGATTCAATCACTGTCGTTTATTTCTTACTAGTGCTACTGTGATTCATGGCGTATGAGCGGAGCTGGGCACTCGCATAATCACAAATCTGAATTTTTGATTGTAGTGGTTCACCAAACACATAAAACACAAAAATTTTGTTGTGAGTTTTTGAAATGAATATTTTTGCTTATACTAAAATGAATTAAAGAAATTGCAAGTTCAAAACAAAAAAAGATCTTAAAAATTAACTAAAAATTTTGTATTTTTTTTTTCATCTACGTGTCGCCAAAACTCAACTCCGCGCTTAAGGGAGTTGTTCAATTCAATCAACGCTTCGTTGCTTAAACTTAAATTGCAAAGTAGGGTATTGCTGTGTAACTCAACTAAATCTCGAATTTTTTCAAAGTCAGGAAACGACTTCTCAAATTTTTTCAATTATTTTCTGAAATGGTTCCCAAAATACGGAAAGATTGTCCAACATGTCATATTGACTGCAAATAATGCTGGTTTTCGGAAAATTTGAAAGGTCGTTTGTTTTCAATTGAAGTTCAATGTTCAGTAAACGTTTCTTAAAACAGTCAATCGTCGAGATTAAGTCGTAAACAAACTTGTTTCTTGCAAACTTAAGTTTAGTTGGCATAAACAATTCAAAAAACCTGTCAAAAATGCAAAGTTGCAAAAAAACTCTTTGTCTTTCACTTTAGACAAAAGGTATTCCGAATTAGAGGATTGTTTTCTAAAAATTGTATCACTTCGCTTTGCAAATCGTATAATCTTTCTAGACACTTCCCTTTACGAAGCCACCTAACTTCAGTATAAAGAAGAAGGTCACTGTGCCTGGCTTCAACATCCTCTAAAAATTGTCGGAACTGGCGATGCTTAAGGGCTGTATTCTACAACCCTTTCTTCTACAACTTGAGAAATGTCTGTGCCACGAACGTTGCTGTGCATTCCTGTTAAACATATATCTTCAAATACATTTAAGTCACTATCAACGGCTCTAAAGCATATAAGTAACTGATTAACATCGCTTATTTCTGTACTTTCGTCGAGAGCAATGGAGTACGCTTTACAATTTTGAAGGAGTTTTTTAATCTTTAAATGTAAAAAAGATGAAATATCCTCTATTCTGCGTGCTATTGTCCTACGTGATAAGGGTACCTCTTGTATGATGTGAGCCATTTCCTTTCCTTTTTCCCCGAAACATTCTAGCATAGCAATGGAAAGTTCCTTAAAAAATGTGCCATCATCTAACGGCCTTCCCTTTTTTGCTAAAGCCATGCTTACTGCAAAAGAAGCTTTAAGTTTAGCTTCTTCTTGAGTCTCAACGTTTTTATTTTTATTAAGTTTTTCTAAGAAAGTAAGCTTTAACTCATACAATTTAAAATTTTTTTTTTTATTTTGAATATTTTCAAATTCCTTATGAAAAACTAAATAATGTCTTTTAAAATTGTTCCTTTGAACATATTTTAAAGTTTTCGAAATAAATAAACATTCCGGTAAATCGGAAGAGTTTAAAAAAAAAAAATTCAATTTTGAACTACTTGATCGTTTTTATTAATTGATAAAAAAAAAAAATTAATTAATATGATTAAAATTGTAAAATTTGTGAAGAACGTAACTATTCAATATTCAAACTTATATTTAAAGTATTAAAAAATAGTAAAAAATTACTAAATATTTGTCTTTATAAAGACGTTTTATAAAGTCAAAAATAATATATAAAAAGCTTACACCTAAAAAAACCAAAATATATCTATTTCAAATCTTATACTATAAATACGTGGAAAAGAGATTCAATTATAAAAAAGAAAAATAATGTGAAAAACTGGTCTTGAAAAAGACTGTTTAAATTTTTTTTTTCAATGGTTTTTTTTTTTGGAGTGTACAAATTTTCGTTTAAGCGCTCGGAAAAAATCATTCATGCTTCCACTTCGACTTCTTTTTGGGTACTGATTTCTATTATCGAAGCTCGCCGCTTATATACGTACACGGTGGTTGTTTTTTTCATTCTCTTTTACGCTCTTTTGAAACATTCAGTGAAACACGCGCCCAGCATTGCGTATGAGTAATATATCATGCATGTAGAGTTAGCAGCACAAAATGTATCAACGTATCAAGTTGATGATATGCATGATATATTACAAGTGGCAACTGATATTAGTGATTTTCAGTCGCCATGATTGAATCACAGGCAGTTGACTATCGCTCAACTGATATATTGTATCATGCAATAATAAATAAATAAATCCAAAACCGATGACTTTTTGAAACAATATCTTCCCGCCTCAATTCCCAAGATTTTTTAAAGGAATACTTCTTCCGTTACGGGAGTCAAATGCTTTCAACCTATCCACAAAGCTTTCTAAATTTCCATCTCTTTGGAAAGAATCTTTTATTATCCCTTTTCATAAAAAGGGTAGCAAGTCTGATGTATCGAATTATAGAGGTATTGCTAAGCTAAGTGTTATTCCAAAGCTCTTTGAAAAAATCATTTGTGACCAATTGCAACAGTCATTAAAGTCTGTTGTCAGTTCTTCCCAACATGGTTTTGTTAAAGGAAAATCTATTACAACTAATCCTTTAAAATTTTCCACTTTTGTAAATAATGGTTTTGAGTCGGGTTGCCAAACTGATGTCATTTAAACAGACTTCAGTAAAGCTTTTGATAGAGTGTGTTTCATAAGCTGCTTTTATTCAAATTAAAAGCAATAGGGTTTCCTCCGTCTCTTGTTACTTGGATTGAGTCATGCTTATCCGATAGAACACAAGAAGTTTTATTTAACAATTGTTTGTCTAAAATTATTTTTGTTTCTTCTGGTGTTCCCCAAGGGAGTCACATAGGTCCAATATTGTTCATTAATCATACTATTTGTCTATTAATCATACTCATTCTTTAATGAATGCAGATGATGTTAAATTATGCTTATGCACAGTTTATTGCAGGCTGAATTAAACTTACTACATACATGGTGTTGTCTTAATTTTCTAAATTTAAATTTGTCAAAATGCAAATGTGTGTCGATTCATCGCAGAAAACCATTTATAGTAACATATTCTTTAAATAACATTACCCTTGGTAGAGAGTTTTGTTCAATAGTAAATAAAGCAAAATGTGTGCTTTGTTAAGCGTTGGTCTAAGGAATTTAATGACCCTTATACTACTAAACTCCTATACACTTCTCTTGTTCATCCGATTTTAGAATTTTCTCTTGTATTTGGAGCCCACATTATGCTATTTACGAGGATCGTATTGAGTCAGTCCAAAAACAGTTTCTTCTGTTTGCTCTTAAGATTCTCAATTGGGATCCCGATATAAATCTTCCACCCTATCATGATAGGTTAAAATTAATTGATCTCCCAACCCTCTTGTCACGCCGTTCTATGCTCTCAGTTGGTTTTCTTCATAAAATTCTTATTGGGGAGATTGATTCTCCCTAATTACTTCAGTCCATAGTACTAAATGTACCCATTCGGCCAACTCGCCACTTCGTGCCAATAAAATTGCCTTTTTGTACGACAAATTACGCGCGCAATAATTCACTCCGAGCTCTTTGTTCTATCTACAATAAGTTTTCGCCTTATTTTTCTTATAACTCTTCCTTAAACTTTGTAAAAAACTCTGTACTAACAAATCATTATTTAATAAATTTGTAAATTTCATTTAGCAACTTCTATTTTCTTTATTTTTGTAATTGCGCCCGCTTGGACCACCTCCCAGGCTGTGAGTAGGGACACAGTCGGTCAACCTGGCGTGCCAAACTAAAATTCCTCCAACTTCCTTCTTCTTCCGCAACTTCCTTCTTCTAGCTTTAAGTTAGTTTAGTTACATTTTTATATTGTACTTATTAAGCGAATGTTTTATATATGTATTTGCAAATTTTTAAATAAATAAATAAACCCGTTTTGCACGAAATTGAGTGTTTACCATGTGAAAAGTACAGGATGGCGCAATAAGGACTTTAGGTTGTAATTCGTTACAACTTTTCAATTTTAGAATAAATTAGAGTTTATTGTAAATTTAACAATTTTCCCGTGCACAAGGTCAAGCGCTGTTTGACTCGGTCGCAGAGAATACCTAAATGTCAGAAGGCAGTTGATGATTTTATACTTTCTGAAAATAAGAAGCCGGTATAGGCTAGTACACAACATCTGATAACATGGAAACCTATATTTGTTTCAGGCAGGATGGCTTGTGTTGTTTTTCTAAATCTAAATAGCTTTAAACCTACTTGGAATGGTCCCATTAGAGCGCTCGCAGCTGGATTTGGATGCATTTGGAGGTCGAGGATGTATTTGGCGTTGTACCTTTTCTATTCATCTGCAACTGTAGGTACATTGAAGTCGTGGTGCAGTGTTACATTCGTGATATACCGTCGTTATAAGGCGTAGAACTTTCGATTGGAATCGCTGAATAATGTCGATGTTTGATTTGGCTGCTGATCCCCAAAGTTTTATACCATACGTCCAAATTGGCTTAATCGCTAACATGTAGACCAATGTTTTGTTTTCAAGTGATAGCTGTGATCTTGGACCTAGAAGCCAATATAAACTTGTAAGTTTTAGCCCTAGCTGGTTCCTTTTTATGAAAACATGTTTCTGCCATGTGAGTCTCTTGTCGAGATGAAACTCTAAGTATTTGGCGCTGTCCTTTTTCTGCAGTTGTTTGTTGCTTAGAAATACTGCTGGACAGTCACTTCTCCGAAGCAAGTATGTCACTTGAATTGATTTTGCATGGTTATGCTCAGTTTCCATCTTTGTAGCTACGTTTCAATATCGCTTAAGCTCCGGTGCAGTTGTAAAGAGAATCTGCATGTACTGACATTACAATGGCGTCATCAACAAAAGTAGCGATTGTTGTTTCAGTAGATGTTGGCAAATCAGCTGTAAAAAGTGTATATAGAATGGGGCCTAACACATTATCTTGTGGAACACTCAACTTCGAAGCGTCAACCCTCTGATAGTAGTTGAAGACTCCATTGTTGTCCCACATAATGGTTCCTTGGCAACTGATTATGTTGTAGAAGCTGTGACTAGCGTTTCTGCTGGCCCATCACATACACAAAATCAAACTTCTGCAAAAGCAAATATCCTGACCGTTATTGTCAGTATGGCGCTGCGACTCGTAAATAACGGTTTTGAGTCGTGTGGCCAAAATAATGTAATTTATACTGACTTCAGTAAAGCTTTTAATAGTGTGTATCGCAAGCAGCTTTTATTCAAATCAAAGCAATAGGGTTTCCTCCATCTCTTTCTACTTGGATTGATTTAACAATTTTTTGTCTAAAATTACTTTTGTTTCTTCTGGTGTTCCCACGGGAGTCAATATTGTTCACCATTTTTATTAATGATTTTCCTTGCCAATTAGTCATGCCCATACACTAATGTATGCAGATGGTGTTAAATTATGCTTGTCATATTCTGATGTTTCGTAATACAGTTTATTGGAATCTGATTTAAACTCACTATACACATGGTATCGTCTAAATTTTCTTAATCTAAATTTCTCAAAATGCAAGTGTATGACGTTTCGTCGCAGATAACCATTTATATTGACATATTTTTTAAATAACATTACCCACGGTAGAGAGTATCGTTTTCAGGACCTAGGTATCCCTATGGAACCTAAACTTACTTATAATAATCACATTTGTGCAACATTAAATAAAGCAAAAGGTGTTGTTGGGTTTTTAAAGCGTTGGTTTATGGAATTTGATGACTTCTCTATACTTCTCTTGTTCGTCCGATTTTAGAATTTGGCTCCTGTATTTGGAACCCATACTATGCTATTCACGAGGATCGTAGTGAGTAAGTTCAAAAACATTTGGGATCCCGAAATAAATCTTCCACTCTTTCATGACAGGTCAAAATTAACTTATCTTCCAACCCTCTTGTTGCTTTTCTTCATTAAATTCTTATTGGGGAGATTGATTATCCCTTCATATTTCAGTCCATATTACTAAAGGTCCTCGTCATTTCGTGCCAATAAAGTTGCATTTTTATACGACAAATTACGCGCTCAATTAAAATTTTTATATTAAACGATTGTTTTACGTACAATATGTAATTGCAATTTAAAATAAATAAATAAATGTATATACTAATGGCTTGTTACTGCTAAATTTTTATTATATGAAGATAATTATTGAACTTACATTTTTGTCTTATATTTGGCATTTTAAAGAATTACGGTATAAATAATGAATTTAGATGATTGAAATTCAATACGAAGCTTACTTGATAATATTCTTAATTTGGATTTATCATTAGCTTGTTTTTAAAAAAGATAAATCTTACTATAACTACAATATTTGAGGTTATGTACCCGAAAAATGGCGTTTTTTCCTACTTTTGAGTTTATGTACAGGGTGCAAAAAATTTGTATGGTCTGTCTCTCCAGTTACATCATTTAGTACCATTCTTACCCTTATTTATTTCATCAAATTTGCTTTTCTAAGACAGTTTTGATAGAAACTGTTCCGGAAAAATCGATTTATTAATAAAACTAACTGGACTACTGGTGTCAAAGAGAGCGAAAACATTTATATTAGCTGTGCATCTTTCTTTGTTTGTTATTATTTAAAACTTACTAAATTAACTGCTGCGGAACCATCAATTATGCTCGAATTGTCATCATTAGCAATCGGGACTAGTCCAGCTCCACGCTGCTTCGGGCAGTTTGTATTGATGATCTGTAGCCCAACAGTTGAAACACGCATTAATCGGACGTTTCGGCTTCTTCCAATATTACGCCGTATGGTCTGCAACACGCCAATTAAAGCAACGTATAGGTTGTGTGCCCCTCTCCGGTATCTACAATAGTTGTATCTACTTTTGACGCAACTTAGTCAGATTCTTACAATAGTAAAGTTCCGGTTCATGGGAGTGGTGCGATGTGGATCGGTAGGCAGTGCAATTGTGCTGTTTTACTGTCCCATCTCGTATACACTTCAAGTCGACGCATCGGTGTTGCCTCTTGTCATAAGACAGCGCCCCTTCTCAAATGAGAAGGCCTCCACGTGGTGATCCTGGTAACGTATTCTTCGGAATACAGCAAATTTTAGCGGCCCAACTTTCCTCTGATACCCCATCCCGATACCCCACCACCTCCTAGACCTAGGCATAGTCGATAAAATGCCTACAGGGCCGGATCAAGATGTCATGCATACCAAGTCGATGATTAGTCTGGCTGGGGGCCCTGTACAAAAATAGCTCAGTCGATAGAGGTGCCTCTCCGATACCTGGTCGCCTCGGAGAGTAACTGTGACCTTATCTGTGAATGGCGGATCTCTGCACAGATGGACATTTCTTCTCCGCAGTTCGTGGTTCCAAATATGAACCAAAGCAACAAAAATATTAAAATACAATGCAGCTTGAAGAGTCACGGTTGGATGAGGGTCGTCCAACGTCGGGGCGTGAACGTACACGTGCGCCGGCTGCTACTACAGTCAGACCAAGTCAAACAAGACCAGGTACACAACAGCGTCACTATGCTGAAAAGACAGCAGTGACAAACCGACCGAGAGTGGAAGGAGCAACGGCAATGCCAACCATTGCCGTGCGTTCCCAAGCTCAAGGTAAAAGTAATAGTGCAGCCACCAAAACTTCACAGCAGAATAAGAAAGCTACGATGGATAGAAAGCCGCAACTACCTCCACCAGAACAACAGGAGGTGTGAATGACCAAATGCGCCGGGGACTAAGTGGAGCGGGCGTCAAGTGGTACATACGGTACCTCGACCAGGGACTGACGCCTTATAGGGCTCGGGAGAGAGCGCTGAGCCACAAGACTGTTGTGCAGCCATAACAGCCGGCCAGCAAGCAAGCGAACAAGACACTCACCCCTCCCGACTACGCAACCGGGTGCAACCCGAAGAACGTGCTCTGGCTCTACAACATGGTAGCCAATTCTACTATATAGCTATGAGCGCTCAACTTCCTACAAAGACTAGCGTGTGTCTGCATCACAGGAGCAATGCGCACGTGCCCAACAGTAGCGTTGGAAGCTATTTTGTATTTGTCACCACTCCATCATGAAATTGAACACAGAGTAAAAGAAACACTCCTAAGACTATCAGTCGGGGAGAATAGGGTTACCTCGGAGATCTGTCAGAAACGTCTCCATACATGGACGAAGGGTGCATCCCTAATGTCCATGCCTAGAGGCGAAATGACACAGAGGAACATATTTGATTGGAATATTATCATTAAATGGTCCGACAAAAAATCGTGGACGTTTATTAAAACCACACACCATCAACTGGTATACGGATGGATTCTTGACAGAAGAGGGTACAGGCCTAGGAGTAGTAGGCTCTAGTACTCACTACAGGGAGTCGCTGGGAATATACACCAGTATCTTCAAAGCAGAGAAGTGCGCCCATATTTAGATGTGTACAATTCAACCTACATAGAGGATATCACAACTGTGATATCGCTATTCTCTCAGATAGCCAGCCGGCATTGAAAGCACTTAACTCCAACGTAGTTAAGACAAAGCTAGTGTTTGAAGCAAATGGTGTATTGGAAAAACTAGGCGAACACAACAGAGTATCTCTGCTGTGGGTGCCTGGTCATAACACTATTCCGGGTAATGAACAAGCGGACAAGCTCGCTAGAAAAGGAGTGGCAACGCTATTGCGGCTATATCTGAAGTAATCCGCATGGAGAAGGATGTAGGAAAAGAACAACACTGGGCTACAAGTCAAGGACTAAGACAAGCAAAAGGGGATACAACCCGAGCAGATCGAAAACTATGCTCCAACTAGGTAGGAACCAATTAAGAATGCTAACAGGACTACTATCAGGCCACTGTAGAATAAGGAAACATTTATGTGTTTTGGGGATACATATTTCACCCGAATGCAGGTTCTGTGACCATGAAGAGAAGACCCCTCTTCATATTCTTGCAGAATGTGAGGCTGTAGAGGCTGTTATTAGAAATGAGCAACGAGGCACCACTTCATTGTAAAAGGAAAACCGTGAGCGTTTACTTTTGACCAAATTTGATGGTCTTCTTTCGGTCATGGCTCTTCTGACCGCTTCATTGCGCTTTGGCCGGAATAGCCCAAATTTGCGCATAAACTAAACCGACATAGTTAGAGCGCTGTAACTTGGCATATTTAATACTCAAGGTATATATTAGAAACAGTAAAAGTTTCAGATCGATGCGACTACGCCCTCAATTACTGTCCATATAACCCAATTTTAAGAATGTATTTTTTATTAAAAAATCCTCTTTTTACTTAAAAAAATTGGAAAAAATAATAAATAAAATTTAATTTAGGTCTTTCTAAATATAAAACATTTTATTCAAATATTTTTATTTTAACGGATTATTGTCCAAATCGGAGTCGAATTCTTCATCAGAACACTCACTTTCTTCCTGAGCAACAACAATCGGTTGCTCTAAAAGCGCAAGCACGTCTGTTGGCAAATTTTTTCGACTTCTGTTTAATATTTTATTCATATAGAGACTTGACAGAAGTGGATCCGAAGAATCTATTACTCGATTGAAAATTTCAGTCAAATTGTTAATCCGACTGTTTTTCCTCGCATGCATCAGTCTATCGCGTTTGTAAAATTTGTTTCGCGCCTCGGATCCATTTTCTCCTAAGCATCCAACAGGAATTGTTGAGGTCGAAATTACGTGAATTTATTTGAAATTTACACGAAATGGCGACTAAGATTGTATGGAAGCTTTGAAGAATACTAGCGTCAAACTCTAATATGTATGCAAATAAATTGATGTACGATGATTGATTCGATTGATCCTTTTTATCAATTTGGAAGAAAGCCACATTTTATGCTCTACTTTAAAACTGGAAATCAGCCTGTTGCATTTGGATAAATACTTATTAATATAACCAGTGCAATTGCTAATTTGCTTTTTCTTCGATGGATTTAGCGTACTATTAATTTGTTGGAAAATCCAATCAGATACAGCACTAGTTCTGAGTGACTAAACTCTAAGTTAACTGCAATAACGAGCAAAAACGAGCGAGTAAAATTAATAAAACCATAATAAAATATTGCAATAAACAAAACTGCATCATTAGTCGCAAGAAGGAGCGAGAAAAATACCAACTTTTACTCCACGAAACACGTGACATTTAGGTTAGAAACGTCTAAAAAACATACAAAACAATAACACGTAAAAACAATACACAACACAGAAAATGATAGGCTATTTCTTATCCCCTGTATTCTACATACCTTGCGCCGTATTACTGTTTTTACTGTAATGGCTAAGCACATCAAAACATGTCTAACGTTTATATCTGTCGAAAACTAACTAAAAATGCAAAATGGTTGATCATGTCAACATATGTATGGAACATGTTTACTAAAATAAATTATGTGTGAATACTGTAGTTAAAATACTTAAAATGTGTGTGTCTATTCAGACTATGAAATGTCTTACTCAAGTTTATCTAGTTTTATGCAAGTGACCAAACTAAATAAATTTCCATAGAAAGTGACAGCAAGCTTAACGAAATTTGAACAAGGGAGAAGGTCCTTGGGGGCTTTATTGTGTGGTGGAATATTTTATTAGAATTAACGAAAAATAAGAATTAATTCAAAATAAAAAACTTCAAAATGGGGGCCAGCTTTGTAAATTGTTCACTTAATACACTTTATTTGAAGAGAAAAAAAATATCCAAACTTTGCATGTTACAGTCTCCGAAAATATATAGACGTTTCGTGCAAGAAATTTCATAATCTAAATAGGTTATCATTTTCAAGTTCTCAGAGTTACACTTTGAAAATTGTTGCTTTTGTAGAGAATTGTGTTCATATCTCCAAACCGATTAGGAATATATGTTTATAAAATACAAACGAAATGTACGTACATATTTTTCAGATCTTCGGTTTTTCCTTTTGAAAGTTGTAAATTTCAGGATAAAATTAATACGTTTACTTTTCATACCGAGTGTAAAATTAACAAATAAAGCAGATTTGTGTGGCTGTATCGGAAACGGAAGTCGCTCTGGACGAACCGGACCGAGCACAATTCGTACCAAATCGCTGCTGAATGAATTTTAAACTGTCGAAGCGAATAAAGATGACCACGACCGCTGACGCTTTCAATGCGTCAATGCGGCCACATGGCAGCAAAAAACATTCTGAACCCAATTGGATTATGGAACGTGGCACTTGTGTTGTTATCTGCGAATTAAAATGCTAGTCCCCAAACTGCACATAGTATGCATAGCATATGTTGGACGAAAAAAAAAAAGTAAATAAATAAATAAACAAATACACAAATAAAGCCGACAACAAATCACAGAAGCAAAAACAAAGCCAATTCAATGAACAATGAATGCAAATAAAACTCTGTCATGTGTATTAAAAATGAGAAATCCACAATAATAAATGGATGACAATGATGATGACGATGATGATAATAAAAGCAACAAAATCCAAACATAACAACAAAGAGTGCAATAGTCGAGGTATCCGACTATGTGGTTCCCTGCACAGTTTCAATAATAAGTGCTACCTTGAGGGTATTACTAGCATACATATGTACCATACATAGAATCGTCCATTTTGTGGTTTCAAAAGAAAACGTAATATAAAATAAAATTTTATATGGAATTTTATTCCTTATAAAGTTGAAACATTGACATTACGCGTGAAACACTATATTATGTAAATGAGACTGGATTATTAGTACTAGTTAAAATTTATTATTATTGGTTGTACATATAAGTCATCGTGTTAATCGTGTTAAATAAAGCAAAACAAAAATAAATAAAAAAATTGTAACGCCCGCCCTGGCCCTATTACAGTTGATCCTTTTGAGGCAACACTTTTTTGTACATATATATATATATATATATATATATATATATATATATATATATATATATATATATATATATATATATATATATATATATATATATATATATATATATATATATATATATATATATATATATATATATATATATATATATATATATATATATATATATATATATATATATATATATATATATATATATATATATATATATATATATATATATATATATATATATATATATATATATATATATATATATATGAAGTTTAAGGATTATCCCCCTTTCGCATATCTCAACAAAAGAAAGACCAACGGTGTCGATTCGCATGCCGGCCAATTGACACTACCAAGACCTGCAATTATTCGCCAAGGATACTTCTTGACGGCCAAGTCAAAATCTACGATTGCAGCATAGCGTTCCGCAATAATGGTAACCGCCTCTCCAGCGTCCTTTCCAGGATTGGGCTGAGAAGTGGAAAGTGTGCATCAATGCCGACAAATGTGCAAACGTGACATTCACAAATCGGAAACGCTACTGCCCAGGTGGAAGAGTGCTAATGGAAGAGTGCTAAATCACAAGCCGGCATACAAATATCTTGATGCAATCCTGGACAGAAGACTAACCTTAAGCTGACATGACACGTCGCTGCAACAATCATTTAGGACTAAGATTAAAAAAATGTCTTGGTTGATTGTACCACGAAACAAGCTATCTCTTGAAAATAAGTTCAGAATTTTCAAGTGTATTTTAGCTCCTGGGCTCTTCTATGGCATCCAGGTGTATGGAATTACAGTCAAAACGCACATGAACAAAATGTGGGTTCCCCAGGCAAAAACGCTGAGGAAGATCACTGGGTCTCCTTGGTACATGAGAACCAGGGATATAGAACGCGATATCAAGGTGCCTAAAATTCTAGATAGAATCCAGGAAGTTGCCAAAAAATACAGTGAGAGGCTGGAGTCTAGCTAGGCGACTAGGTATCGCAGCCTTAAGAACTGCTAGACTCAAACGCCACCACCCTCAAGACCTGCTGGACCGGCTCTTGGCTTAAATATTTCCATAGTCAAAGACCCTACAAAACTTAATTACTTACTCTCTCCTAAAATCTGTATATAATCTATGTATATAGCTGTAAATAATCGTTTCCAATTTCTGATCAGATTGCCTACAAGGTGCCAGGACACTAATCGCCTACTCTTAAATATTTCGTTTAATAAATATTATTATTTATTTAGAAAAACATGCGTCCTTTTCGAAAAAAAAACTGCAAAGACGCTTCCAGACCATAATGCATACCACATATTTTTTTTCTGGGTGTTACAGCCTCTCTTCAATTATTTGACAATTTTCACAGTACTAAATGCTACAATTTTCTTATTTACGTACCAACCAAGTGAAAAATTAGCCTTTTCGCTGAAGAAAATTTTGTTCAAGAAGGACATCACTTTTGTTATAGATTTTAACAATTTAATTGCGGTGCACGAACGTTACTGTGTAAGTAACGTAAGTATTTTTTTTCAACACTGATTTTTATTTTTCTTATGTATTAGGTATAACCAAAATGAGATATTTTTCAATCACAGTGACAACTGCTATCGTAAATCAAATATCAGTTTTAAAAAACGAAAATGACAAAAGTAGTATTGCTCTGTTAAATCACTTC
Source organism: Leucophenga montana (assembly GCA_035044765.1). NCBI lineage: Eukaryota > Metazoa > Arthropoda > Insecta > Diptera > Drosophilidae > Leucophenga > Leucophenga montana. The sequence continues at coordinate 209,387 of JAWNNQ010000171.1, forward strand.
TATTAGCTGTTGAATCAGTGCTATTTTCTGTTAATACAAATAAAACCGTTAACACACAAAAAATGACCGAAATCGAACAGTTTAATACTTGTTTTTCTCCATAGTTCAATTCTATATAAAGCAAAAATTATATTGGATTTTTAATTGGACATGCAAAGGTTAGTCCGATGTCAATACAATAATATACTTGTATAATATTTGATGGTCAAATCAAAATGGCGGATGTCCAAAATGAAAAACAAATATATTAATGAAAAAATTGTCATAAGTAATCAGAGCAAGCATTTTAAATAAACATGTTTGCTCGTTTTGCCTATTTTCAACCCACAGAAAAACATTTGGCAAATCTAACTATTTACACTTTGATTTATAAATTGTAGCTAATGGCTTTACGTCATATGGTGAAATATTTAATATGAAGTGTGTACAATTAAAATGAAAGTCACCACTAAAATAATTGTTGTAAATAGTTTTCATAATTAAATCAATGGTCAGACATATTTGATTTAAAGTGTGGCCATACCTACGCATTTGATGATATAGCATGATTCGTAGAGAAATGTTTCAATATTTCATTAAAATATATTACATCTTAAATGTATGCATCGTAATGTCTTAAGGCTGTTCACACGGTTCACTTTTAGTTAAAATTTGTAGATACAAATTTATTTAACACTATGTAAATTTTTAAATTTTGTTGTTATTTTTACTTTTTTTGACAACAGATATTCCAACAATACTTTCGATGATGTTTGTTTTGACTTGCTCTCCATATTCGCCCAGATGTATTCTTGGAAACTTAGCATATGTATTTTTATATAGCGATGAGTATTTATTGTAATATTTACAAATATTGGGGTTTTAATTACAAGTATGAAAAATATATGTGACCTGTGATAAACCGTTTTTACTAATAATCTATGACTTTCACCGGAATATAACTCGTCAAATTCAGTTGGATTTGGGCCGGTTCTTGCTTTGTTTGTTTACGCGGTCCATTGTAATTGTAAATGTTCAATATGACCATCTATTTTTTCCTAGTTTTCTATATCACGTACCTTTTAGATGTAATGTCGGTTTCTAAATGCACACTTTACTTAATATGGCGTAACGAAGCCGCACCAACAAAGAATCTTTTTTTCTGTTGAAAAGCATGTATTTTCAAATGTTATTGATATAAGCAAGTACAGCGAAGATCAGTGCCATCAAATATGTAAACAAATTAAGAAACTTAATCAGGAAATTAGTGAGGAAGTGGTAAACGATACACATTTAAAACAAGTTGCAACGGAGAATGTTCAGCTAATGTAAAATTTTAATGTCATTGAAAATGTTAGAGGAAGCTCTAGAATCACGGACAACAAAGTTTCTCAATTTTCGACTGAACCACACACGAAATAATTTGCTGCTGAAAACTATGAAAGACTTTTTGCACGCTATTTTGGTTTTGTCGGACCCTTTCATATCCTCATACCTAAAACTACCTTAAAATACACAAAAAAAAAGTATATATATATATATATATATATATATATATATATATATATATATATATATATATATATATATATATATATATATATATATATATATATATATATATATATATATATATATATATATATATATATATATATATATATATATATATATTGTATATAAAATTAGATGAGGTCATGTATTTCAGATGTAAATGAACTACATGACAAATCCATTTTATAAATTATAAATCTATATACATAAACCTAAATTGCTATCCGTTCGACCTTAAATTTCCCTTAAACTATTTTACCGATTTACGTCGTTTTTTTTTTCTTTTTAATTGTGTTTTTTAGAATGTGGATGGTTTTTATCTCCTTTTTTGGTCAAAATAAAACACATTTCAAAGAAACAATAAAAAGAAACCGAAAAAATGTCACTTTGTGCAATTCTTGACTCAGATGACTTGCAAAACCAACAAAGCTTACTACGATTTTTTGCTTCTAATAGGCCCTTTACATACAGAGAACTAGAATGGAATTAGCAAGGAGAACTATCAGTTCCCAAAAAGTGCTTACGTTGAAGTGAAGTCGCAAGAAAAGCGGAAATACTGAACAGTTTATTACATTGACCTGTCAAATATTTTGTTTGAACAAAATGGTGCTAAATATTAAATAATAATGTATATATTTGCCCAATATAGCATTCTTCTTATCAAACACCATAAATAAATGATGGAAATGCTCGAGTGCATGGCCAACGACGAGAATGAGCGCGTGCTGACTTTATTTCAGCGTGCAATGCGTGCTGTCATTTAATGAAATTATAATGTTGCAAATCACCATTCACATGCTTTTAAATGCAACTGTGTATCAGTAATCAAACTTAACTGATATGTTTTTCTATGAAGTCCAGCCGGGCTTGTGGCCGGCATTTCGCGTTTCGGCTAGTTTCCTTCTAGTTCTCTATATGTAAACAGCCTATAAAATATTATACAATGTTATATAATGTACTAAAAAATATATATAAAAATTGCGAAAGTAGTTGGCAGACCTCACTCAACAATACAAAGACCGTAGTGTTTTTCTGACCGGTAACTAAATACACTTCAAAGGGTTCTATCCGGTCAAAATCTCGATCAAGTCGTCCATCTCTCCAACGATGGAATCCGAGATAATGCGTCAACAACAATTACCTCCACAAATATGAAAAAAGACATAATAATGAGGAATGGGAAAAAATTACAACTGAAGATACAAAAAATTGTGTGGACTCCATGCCAAGACAGACGTCTTACGGAGGTACTGGTGAGAAAGCGTTAACCTACCAGTTAATTTTCTTCGAAAAACGAACGTAGACGTAGACTTTTGCGGTAGTGTTTTTCTGACATGTTGCATCATAAAATGAATTAAAACTATAATTTAAAAAAAAAAAAAAATATATATATATATATATATATATATATATATATATATATATATATATATATATATATATATATATATATATATATATATATATATATATATATATATATATATATATATATATATATATATATATATATATATATATATCTATGCATATTACATCTGTAGTAGGGTATAACAAAATAGGGAAACAATGAAAAAAGGTGATCAGATCAAGCGTTATAGCATCATTCGGTTCATTCCGGAATTCTGTTTGCACATATTTTACCAAAATCAACACCGGGCATCTGCCCTTATGCCGATAGTATGTCCCCGTAGAAGCGTGTCTTGTTGAGATATGGAAGGTTAAAGTGGGGCGGGGTAGCATTGCATTGAACTGACTTTTGGCCAACTTCAAATAAACAAATGTCATATACAAAGAATATACAGACTGGCATATGTAGGAGGGCATCGCGACAGAGAGGCGCACAGCAAAACAAATGGACATTGATAACTGTTTATGCCAGGTGCTGTCGCCGTTACACCAAACAATAGGGATATTGGGCGAAGGCGAGAGAGATAGCAATGACATGATTGCGGGTAACTGGAAGAGTGGAGGCAACTGAATGGGCTAAGTATGAGTAGCCATTTTGAAAAATGCTATTTCAATTTGAAAGTTCGATCGAACCGAAGCCCGGCGGCACGTGAGCAATGTTTCATTTCACATTCTGTCTATCATTTCACTCCTCTGCCTCCTCTACATTGTTCAATTGTCCTTGTCTCTAAACACATTTGACACTACACTGTATTGTATATGTATATATTCCGTCGCTTATCTAAGCTTTGTGGAAAACCGACGTACATACGTACACATTTAATGTAAAATTTTATAAGCTCCAAACGGCAGACAAGTTATTGGCAAAAGATAGAAAAGTTATGATGAATGACGAATATCAAACGCTCCGAGCGTTATGAATAAGTTCCATTTAATGCTTTTTTGCTTTGAGGGCTTTTATTTAATTGATACAAACAATTTAAGGCAATTAAAAGTTTTCTCAAAAATCAATTTGTAATTGTTATTTTCCATTCAATTATGTGTAGTATTGTACATTATTGACCATCCAGTCGCTAGCGAGCTAATGCACAAACAGAACATGTATTGTATACGTACATATGTATAAGAAGAATATAATAATACTGGTGCGGCTTCGCTTCGTTGCCTGCATTAGAATGATACGAATCGATTTACAGTGCAGACTATTGGCAATGTGCACGTATTTATTTGACCATCTATAGTCTAGTAAAATGATAAGGCAATTCACACTTTGTACAAAATGGAATCAAAACAAGAAAAAATATTAACTTCGGAAGAACCGTCCACCATTCACATGAATTTTCAAATCATATTGTAAAACATAACCGTGGGTGGGGGGTTTGAAGAGGGCCTATCCAACAATGTGGGTGGGACACGCCCATTAGTATATTAATGTGAGGCCGCCGTCGATAAGAAGCCACTATATCAAATTTCAAGATGATATTTGCTTATCTGAACAAGTTCTTCATACAATAGCATAAAAGTCGGCGGGGATGAATGGGGCGGGAGAATTGGTATATATATATATGAATAAAAAGCATCTATATAGAATTTCGTGCCGATTTTGTAAAGTAACTTTTCATTCAAAAGTCAAGTGGGCGTGAGTCTGTATGGGGGGCTACCTTAAAAATGGGCGTGTCACATCAAAAATAATACTCTATTTGACTGCAATAAAAATAAGTCTATGTCCCTAAAAAATAACTACTACTAGACGGACATGGCTACATCGACTTCACCCGTCGAACTGATCAAGAATATATATATGTACGTACTTTACAACGACGTCTAATTTAATGTGCTACAAACATTTTGACAAGCTGATAGCTGACATTAGGTGTGACTTGTGTTATAAGTAAGAAAGCAGCATTACTGATTTCACGATTTCGGGTTATCCTGCAATCTTTAATTTGAATACCATTGACACATATCTATTTTGTGAAATGATACCATCAGTTTGCCTGAATGTTTGTCAAGCATTAAATGTGCCATCGTAGAAAAATTTGTTAGATATCTGGATGAATGTCGGTAGTATTTAAGGTTATTTAGGTCCTAAGTTTATGGAGTATCCATATCTTCCCCCTTTTGGGGTAGGCCCTCCCACTGTGCTTTAGTATGAAAAACATATTTAGTTAAATCAATATTAGCTTGCAATTCGATGCGGTGGATTTTTTTATACGGCAGCTTCATATACATATACTAATGGCCGTGTCCCGACAACTTTTCGGCATAGTCCCCATACATATCCATCGTCCACTTTTGTGCTTTTCTATGCAACTCTTTTTTAGTTAAGTCAAAATCAGCTCGACATTAGACATGATGGTTTCTTATGAACAGCCGATTCACATATACATACAACTGGGCGTGTTCCGCCCACTTGTATAACGTAGCCCCTATACAAACTCACCATTCACGTTTATTTTATATTTCGATTTGAAATTTCCAACCCCTTATATGGGTCCTTATATGAAATATAGATTATATTCTTTAGTGGACCAATCTGGGCATATACGGGATATTTTAATAGAATGGATGAAAAATTAGAACTAATTTAAAATAAAAACGTTAACTTCGCTCAATCTCTGTGGACGGTAGTCCACGCAAGTGACGAAAGCCCACCTCAGTGTGGCTGCATCACGAGCACTATATTATACGCGCAATATCGAAGTTTTTGCTGGTAAGTCTGATCGAAACGTGTTAAGTAGATAGGTATTGTAGGTTCAGACGCAGAGGTACAGCGGTAATTCAAAACAAAGACCAGAGTTAACAATTATCTTCCTATCCTCGCACAACGACAACAATAACAACAACAGCAGCAGCATAACTGTGAAATAACAACGTAGTCGATCGCAACAATAAAAACAGCAGCAGTAGCAGCATAACTGTGAAATAACCACGTAAATGACCGCAACAACAACAACGGCAGTAGTCGGACATTGAGCAACTGCAGCCTAGCATAAGTACTGCATAAACAGTTCTAATTATTTCCTTATCTGGGTTTTTGCATTTAATTGTGGGGCTATAAGTTTTCCGACTGTTTGCTGGCTTCAGGGTGATGCACTTTCAAGTGGGTAACAAAATTAGATGAAAAACCCAACGTCCCTTTCAAGCATTTGGGAGGCGAACAAATATTGCACTGTGCAATGATAACACCCATTTTCTTCAAGTAATGGGACCCAACCCTCTTTAGTAAAAAGAATATAAATAAATAAAAAATAAAAAAACAATAAAAAGCATTTTAAAATTAACCTTCGAAATGACTTCAAAATATTTTCCTTCAAAAAGAAGGTCTGACGCCCCCTTTCTGAATTTTGTTGGTGGCGGACCTGTTTCGCTTGCAAAATCGTTGTCATTGTTGTCCCTAAGACAAAAGCAAAATAATAAATTACATATTGAAGTTAATTTAAGTTTACACTACATTTCATCATTAATTTGTTATCTTTGATTTTACTTACGCAGTACTTTCGGTGCTGGAACTACATTGATCTTTGCAGAAGTAAGACATTCGTCCAGGATTTTGATAAGGAACAAAACCTTTGTCTTTAACGCTGTGTCACTATCGAAATCCATTTTTTTGGTTCTTTTAATAAAAACAATTGGAGATGGAACTCTACAAACTTAGAGATGTACAACGGTAAAATTATGTTGGTATCGCTTATCGATATTCGATGACAAAGTCCGCTATTCGCTTTCGATACCCCGAAAAATACAAGACTTCACCGTATTAAAAATATTTTGTATACAGCTGCTTCTGTTTTTGATAAAAATTTCTCAAGTAAATATTTAATGGCTGTGAAATATCCCAACTAAATATTGACTGGTGTGAAAAATCCCAATTGAAAAATTTATTGAAGGGAAATATCCCAATTAAATATTTAATGGCTGTGAAATATCCCAAATAAATTTAGCTGGTTGTGAAAAATCCCAATTAAATATTTAATGGAAGGGAAATATCCCAAATAAAATTTTAATGGAAGGGAAATAAATAAATATATATAAGCTGGCACTTGAGTGGGTTCAAGTGCCATTAATAATTGACTTAAAGCTTGAATTTTCAACTATTTCTAATTTTTTTTTTACTTAAACGTCGCGTTTGATTAAATAAATCAATCAGCATTCCCAGCACTGCTCCATGCCAATGCCGAACCCAATAGCAGAGATTTTAACATTTTTTATATCAAATGTTGAGGAGGTACATCTTTTGTATAGTGGAACGGATGGAAGCCCAATGGGTCAAACAGTCATGAGGTCCATTCGAAATAAAATAAAGAGTAGAGCAAGCGAAATGCTTGAAACAGAGTCGATACCCCTTAACTGGGACGACATAAAAGCAGCCTTAACATATAATTACTCTGACAAGTGGTCAGAAGCAATTCTTCTCGATCAGCTACACAAGTTGAGTCAGGAAAACAAATCAATTCGACAATTTTATGACGATATATCAGAAATAGGAGCTGCAATTTTAAATAATATTGACATCAATGAAACAGATCCCAATATTGTAAAATCGCGAAAAGAGCTTTACTCTGGGGTATGTTTACACAGTTTTAAACACGGTATTCGAAATCCATAGGGAGCGATACTGAGATCAAGAAGACCGACATCCTTGAGAATGGCCTTAGATATTTGTCAAACCGAACAAAATATCTACTTTGCTGAGACCGCTGAAAGGCGAAACATTAAATTCCAAAAACTGCCATCCATATGAGCAAGGTAATCAATACCGAAATAATCAGGGATACAATAATTCAGCATACCTAAATCGAAACCATCAGGGATACAATAATTCAGGATACCAAAATAGAAACAATCAGGGATATAACAATTCAGGTTACCAAAACCGGAACAATCAGGGATATAATAATTCAGGATACCAAAACCGATATAACCAAGGATATAATATAATCAGAATCGAAATAATCAGGGTAATTAAAAAATAAAAACAATTACCAAAGTTATCAAGGTTATCAAGGTTTTCAAGGTAATCAAAATCAAAACTATTGTCGAGATAGACGATATCAGGCTAATTATCAAAACCATCAAGATCAAAGGTTCTACAGGAATCAAGGCAAATTAGGCCAGCAATCCAGAACTATGTAGGTTCGACACAAAGAAATCAGAATCAACCACAATACAGAGAGGCAATTATGCCACTCAAAGAAGAACCTAGAAGTACCCAAGACAAGAAAGTTACATTTATAACCACAAAAAATTAAAAAATCCATAAATCCAAAATTAAACGTAGAACAAGAAAAAACTCAGCTAATGCTGAATAAATAATTGTAGATTTCTGCCACTCAAAGAAGATCCTAGAAGTACCCAAACTAGGGAATCGAACAAGACAAGACAAAATTTTAATCTCCATGAGATTGAAGCCCATAATATTAACATAGACAACCAATCAATGCTTTCTGACCAAGAGCAAATCGTAGAACCGACAGGTTATATAGATGTCAATAGACATAAATCACAATTACATTTTGACCACTAAGATTCCTCATTGATACAGGTGCGACTAATTGTTTCATAGACCCAGTACTTGTTCCACAATAATTGCAACAAAAACCGTATTGGCTAAACATCAAGTAACAAAAAAGTAACAATACCCATTTTCAAAGAATTTAATGAAAAAGGCAACCTTAATTTTTTAATTTTCAAATTCCATCCATTTTTTTATGGATTAATTGGTGTAGATGCATTGCAAAAGTTAAAAGCCAATATTAACATTTCACAACGTACTCTTGTAACACCGAAAGCTAAATTAACATTGATGCTTAAATGTAACATAGTGTATCAAGCACAAACAATTCCAGCAATGTCAAAAATGACCATTTCTGTTCCGACTAACATAAGGAACCGTAATTTCATAAGTGAGACTGTCAAAGTCACGGACGATTTACAAGTATCAAGCGGATTGTATACAACATGCAATGGACTAGCCAATAAGTAAATAACTAATATTTCTGAGGAAGACCAAGTTTACTACCTCGAACAGCCACTCATGGTAGATCCATATGATCCAAATGACCATATACAAATAAATTCTATCGAAGAAACTGATCAAAGTACAAAAAATACTGAAATCATAGACTTTTCAACCGTTCTGCGTACTGACCATCTCAATAGTGAAAAAAGGAGTTATTGACATTATGTAAGAAATTCTCTGACATTTTTTACAACCCAAATAACGACTTGTCCGTCACCAACGAGATTAAACATAAAATTATAACAAATGACGATGTACCAATATATACTAAATCGTATAGGTACCCCTACGTACACAAAAAAGAGGTGCGTAAATCGCAGAAATGCTAGATCAGAAAATTATAAGACAAAATTTTTCACCATGGAACTCCCCTGAATGGGTAGTGCCAAAGAAAACGGATGCTAGCGGTAAACAAAAATGGCGGCTAGTCATCGACTATCGCAAATTAAATGAGAAGACAATAACGGACCGATACCCAATAACCAATATTAACGATACTTTCGATAAATTAGGCAAAAGTATGTACTTCTCTGCAATTGATTTAGCTAAAGGATTCAAATTGATATGAATGCACCCTCTACATTCCAACTTGTTATGGATAATGTACTAAGAGAATTAATTGGCACACTTTGGCTCGTATATCTTGATGATATAATTATATTTTGAACGTCATTACAAGAACACATACAGAACCTCACAAAAATTTTCAATAAATTGAGATCAGCCCATTTGAAGGTTCAGTTGGACAAATCAGACTTTCTAAGAAAAGAATTAGAATTCTTAGGTCACATAGTCACTACAAGTGGAATTGAGCCTAGTCAAACAAAAATAGCAGCAATAAAGAAATTCTCCAATTCCGAAAACAATTAGACAAATAAAGTCGTTCATAGGTCTTATAAGTTACTATATAAAATTCGTAAAAGACTTTTCAAAGCTCACAAACCAATCACTAGATGTTTAAAAACCGATGTTGGAATTAATATTAATGAAAAATATATTGAAACATTTGAAATGTGCAAAAGACTACTTTCCAATGATCCAATACTACAGTACCCCGATTTTTCAAAACCATTCATACTGACCGCAAATGCAAGTAACTTTGCATTAGGAGCAGTATTATCCCAGGGTCTTGTTGGATCAGACAAACCTATATGCCACGCTAGTCGTACACTTAACGATACTGAATGCAACTACGCAACAATAGAGAAAGATTTACCACTCACTTGGCTTATGAATTTAAAAGGACCAAATGCTAAACTAATTCGTTGGAATTTACAACTAGAGGAATATGATTATAACATTGTTTACAAAGAAGGTGCAAGAAATACCAATGCAGACGACTTGAGTAGAGTAAGAATTGATATGAATGTTATTGATGCCACCTCTAAAGAGGTAAAGAAGGAAGTACTATGCACTCCGCTGATGAGAACGTCGACGTTGGCATATTATTTCCGAAAAACCTTTGAACGACTTCGGTATCCAAGTTACCTTAAAAGAAAGAACAATTTCCAATATAAAAACTGAATCCCCTTTTAAAAAGAAAACACGCCACATTATAACAGAACCAGCATACACGGAAACAAACATTCTAGAACTGCTAGAAAACTATTTAAAGCCAAAAAGAGTCGTAGCAATATTTTCCAACAATAATAAAGGGTGTTTTTTAATAGACGAGTGGTTTCCAAGAAGAAATAAAATGTATATAATTTAATGTTGTGGCCAAGAATTTAGCTTTATTATAAAGATAAGGGTTTGCCATTACGTTTTAAAAATGATTTTGCCAGCCGAGAGGCCCAATTTTTGACCACTTTTTGCAGCAATTGGGGCCGTATGTCAGCAATAACGCGCCGAATATTCTCTTCCAAGGCGCCAATAGTCTCGGGCTATCTGAGTAGACTGACTTCACATAACCCCACAAAAAATAGTCCAGCGGTGTTAAATCGCACGATCTTTGAGGCCCACGACGCGAGATAATGCGCTCACCAAAAATTTCCTTCAATAAATTAATTGTTTCGTTGGCTGTATGGCATGTAGCGCCGTCTTGTTGGAACCAAAGGTCGTCCACATCAACATTTTCTAATTCAGGAACGAAAAAGTCATTAATCATTGACTGTAACATTATGGCCGACACACCAAACAGTGACTTTTTGAGGGTGTAACTGCGTCTCAACAATGGCTTGTGGATTATCATTACTCCAAATGCGACAATTTTGTTTATTAACGTACCCATCCAACAAAAAGTGAGCTTCATCGCTGAACAAAATTTTCTTGTGAAAATCGGGATCGGTGGATCTCCTTTTGGTAGTAAATTTGCACGATTTGCAAACGTTGTTCCGGAGTAAGTCTATTCATTATAAAATGGCAAACCAAACTGAACATAAATCAAGTGACAAAATAACAGCTGCTGAAAACAGTGTTACCAGATTGAAAACCACACGTCTAAAAAATACACCCTATATATTCAAGTCAGTACAAACTGTGTATTCTCAACATTTCGCAAATAGAAAAATTTATAATCCACTTAGATGTACAAATTTCCTTAAAGATATAATTCAAAATTCACAGGAACAACAACCACCGTGGTATTGATGAAACATACCTACATCTAAGACGAGAATATTACTTCCCTTACATGAAACGAAAAATAATCCAAACGATTAATAATTGCGATATATGTCATACTTTAAAATACGACAGGCAACCACAAAAAGTTTATATGAAACACCAGAGCCACCTTTGAAACCAATGGACATTCTCCACATAGATATATATTCTATTAATAATAAAAAAATCTTAACAATAATTGCTAAATTCCCCAAACACGCTGGTGGATATACTCTACCTGTAAGAGATAGTCTATGGATTTTATGGTTTCTCACGGTATCCCTAGAAAAATAGTGTGCGATCAAGGTGCTGAATTCTCGTCAAATATATTGAAAGACTTATGTACACAGTAGGGCTGAATTTGTAGGACTGCAGCGTTATCTTAAACTATGTGTAATAAAGTAAACATAAATGTGTAGCAGATGCCGAGAGAGAGCTGCTCAAATATGCAGTCAATCAAGCCTATCTCTCCGCAAGAGGTTCGTCTGCAGATTAAAATGCTTAAGAAAAAGAAAGCCCCGGGTATGACGGAATTGATGGCAGAGTGGCAAAGGCGCTTCCTGATAAAGCAATAATGTTTTTGGTACTACTCTTCAATAGCATGAATCGCATCCACCACTTCCCATCTCAATGGAAGTGCGCTGTAATTATAATGATACCGAAACCTGGAAAACTAGAAAACCTTGTTGCGTCTTATAGACCATTTAGTTAACTACGACTTTCTCAAAAATATTTGAAAGAATTTTTCTTGGTAGAATGTTACCTGCTTTGGACGTCCAGAGTGCCATTCCTGATCATCAGTTTGGCTTTAGGCATCACCATGGGACCCCTGAATAAGTGCACGTAGTTTTCCAACATATTCTTAAGGCCTATGAGAATAAGCAATATAGCTGTGCAGTTTTTCTTGATGTACAGCAAGCTTTTGATATAGTCTGGATTGAAGGCCTTCTCTTCAAAATTAAATCTATTTTTCCAACATCGCAATTCCTCCTTTTGAAGTCCTATTTGCTTAACCGTGCCTTAACAGTCGAGGTGAAAGATGAGCGCTCTGAGATCCGCCGCATTGCTGCTGGTGTACCACAAGGAAGTGTGCTTCATCCTGTCCTTTATACTTTGTATACTGCTGATATGCCAGTTCCAGTAAATGAGAACATGCTTCTGGCTACTCAAACTGTCCACACGAAGCTTCCTCTAACATTCAAAACTATCTTGTAGATTTTCAACGTTGGGCAAATCGCTGGAATATAAAAGTCAATAGCGAAAAATCTAGTCACTGTACTTTTTCATTGAGGCAAGGGACTTGCCCGCCCGCCCGTTTTGCTCAACAATTTGGTAATACCTCATGTTGATCATGTATGCTACTTAGATTTTAACTTTGAAAGACGTGACCTGGCGTAAGCATATTCAAAAAACCACAGCAGTTTGCTACGCTAAATTCAAAAAGTTACTTCGTCCAAGTAGTAAACTCAGCCTCGAAAATAAACGGCTTATATTCAAATCAATCATTATGCCTACCTGGATGTATGGAATACAATTATGGGGCACTGCGGCTGCTACAAATATAAACCGTATACAAGTACTTCAAAACAAGGTTCTGCCTAAAATAACAGATGCTCCTTGGTCTATGCGCAAGAAAGTTTTACATCGAGATTTGAAAATACCAACAGTCATGGAACAGTTGAACTTCCACAGCAGCAGATATAATGATCGACTGGCTTCTCATGTTAATCATTTAGCAGCGGCTCTGGTCGTTAATACATGTCGCCTTAATGTCACTTTTTTTTAACATACAAATGTATTATAGTTTTTAAGTAAACTGATAGACATTCACTTAAGATAATAAAAAAAAAAAAAATAATGTTGCATAACTGCTTGTCGCTTGGTTTAAGGGGTGATACCTCACAGCTGTTGTCATCTGCATCTTTCCAAGCCCAGTTTCCTTCACACAGCCAAGTTTCTTCATCTTCATGACGACAGCGACTTATTTCAGTCTCTCGCATTGGATGATATGCGTTTATCTCGGTGTTGAAGAAACGAAACTCCGTTTTTATTTTTGGAATCACCCTTTTTCCATTGAGTTGAAGCGGTAACGGAATAGTTATGAGGAGATTAGCGTGTTGATTATCATATATAGGCAGCCTTGCATCTATGATTAGCACGTTGTCTTCAAATATTGCTTGTACTTTCATTAGTTTGTACTCTAATTGCAATTTTTTAGGTGACCCTCTACGTGGGAGGTGCTGGTTCCTCTGCAATTTGTGCCGAATTTTGTCTAGCTCGCCCAAAATTTTATTTGGATCGATCAGGGAGGGATGAACCTTTCCTTGATTGATATCTCTTATAAGGGCAATGGCCGCTGATTGAAGGTCTCCCGCTTCATCAACCCAGCTCCGTACCTGGTTAATCAGCATGAAGAACTTTATGGACTCTTTTTAGACTAAAAACTGCTCCCTCACTGTGTTTTGCATCTTGTTGATTTCTTTGTTAGCCTCTTCAAAGTTTCTGTTCACCTCTTCTGTGGTAATACGCATTAAGTCCGAAGTCACATTGATGATTGACGTCTGGTTGATCATATATATTTTGAGCAGTGCCAATATGAAAAAATAGGATAAACCTTTTTTTCCTTTCTGATGTGTTTGTGGGTCATTAGTAGGCTAAGAATCGTAGCTGTTCCCGACATCGTTTTATCTGCTCTTGTCTTAATTTGTGGTGTTGTCTGTTCGGCTTGTTCGTCCTTGGCTGGTAATGGACAGACATTATTTATTGATCTCTTGATTTTGCCACTTCCAGTTTCAATAGTTACAACTCTGACCTTGTTATCTTTTCCTTCAGACGTATCTATTATTTTTCCCATTGGCCATCTGGCTGGATGAGCATTTTCATGTTTAATGAGCACAATCTGCCCTTTTTCCAAATTCGGTTTTTCTTGGCGTCATTTGCTACTTTTTTGCAGTGACATGAGGTACTCCTCTTTCCATTTTTTCCAGAACTCTCCCCTGATCCGTTTTACGAGTCTCCATCTATCAAGTGATCAAATTTTCGTATTTTCGTCAAAGTATTCCGGTGCTCCAATTAGGGGCCTGCCAACTAGAAAAAGTCCAGGTGTCAACACGTCTTCTCCTTCGGTATCACTATTTAAGGCAAGTAGCGGTCGGGAACTCAGCACTGCCTCAATTTGGCATAGCAGCGTTGTCAGCTCTTCAAACGTGAGGCTATTGTCTCCAATTACGAGTTTAAGATGGTGTTTTACAGATTTTACTCCAGCCTCCCAAAACCCTCCCATGTGGAGGCTCGCCGGCGGAATAAAATGCCAAGTGATGCCTTCTTTGGCAAGTATAGGCGCTACTTCGTTGTTGTTTTCTATTGCAGCTGCCAATTCCTTGTCTAAGATTCTGGAGGCGCCTACAAAATTGGTACCACTGTCAGAATACAAATTTTTACTTTTGCTGCGCCTGGCGAAGAATCGATGCAACTCTTCCAAGAACCTCTCTGATGAAAGGTCACTCAAGTTTGTAGCTTTTGTTGCCATACTTACGAATACACAGATGTATCCTTTATAAGATTTTTGGCCTCGTCGATACCTGTGTTTATGAATGCGTGTTCTCCTGTCACGCGATTTGCCGGTAGGTTCCCCATCAGTTCGATTAACTGATCCTGCCGATACCATATACAGGTTACACATTCTCTTAGGTATTCCTTTAATGTATTCCGAATGCCAAATATCCAGTAATTGCGCACAATGTAACTTTTCATTAGCTTTAGCCCTCCATGTAGGGTAGTTTTGTGAGCATATTTTATTATAAGCCCTGCAAGGTGCGAGTTTGCAGTTGGCCTCCCACTCGCAGAGCTCCATTTTTATCCAAAAACAGGAATAGTGCTTGTAATTTACTCTTGATATTTTGTGGTTTTTTATTTTTTAAAAGTTTAATTTCATCTCCGAAATCAACTAACTGTTGTAGTTTATTTATAACATTTTTCGAATTTTTTAATTCGCCCACGGTAAGAATGAAGGAAGAATGCTTTGTTCCCCGCAGCTTTGCTATGAATCGTAGCACCAACGCCATCACGCTTATTAATTTTCCGACCGATGAATATTTTGTCAACAGTTGGATGAGTCGATTTTCTTTAACAGTCACTGTTGATATGAGAAGAGTCTCTGGCTCTTCAAGTTTTTACCACTTACAAGCTTGTTCAGTGAGCCAGTTTGGTCCGCGCCACCAAATTGTGCAAGCTTCCGAATCTTTCAGCGCAATTCCTCTGGAAGCCACGTCTGCAAGGTTCTCTTTTGATGGGCCATAGTTCCATGCGTTAGTTGTCAATTTTTTGTTGATGTATTCTACTCGAGTTGTGACGAGTTTATCTTTACTGCGTTGGTTTTTCATCCAGGCCCAAGTAATTTGCGGGTCACTCCAGGCATAAAGTTTCATTTTTCCATTAAGTATTAAGTATTCCATTAAAATAGGAATAGTTTTCCTATTTTTAATTGGGTTTACCTTACTTTTTGCAGCTAGTAAATTAATTTTTATTCCAATCTTAGTGCACACCACCGCTGCATATGCCTTTTCTAATGCATCGCAAAAGCCATGGAGCTCTGTACCTTCTGCCTCTGATTTTCCAGTCCATCTTGAGACGAATATTCTTGTTAATGACGGCAATCCAGATGCAACGTCTTGCCAGTAGTTAGCCATTGCAGCATCAATTTCTTCATCCCAACTAAGCGGTGATCTCCATAGCGACAGTATAAAGCATTTGCCTTGCAGCGTGACTTCTGTAAGCCAACCCAGTGGGTCAAATATTCTTGCCAGTTGGGATAGAACTAAACGCTTTGTAATGCGGATTTGTCTTGACCACTCTAGTAAAAAGGACAAAACATCTTTTTTGGGATCCCATTGCAGGCCAAGCGCTTTAATTGATTCGTCTTCTTTTATTGATATTTCGGCAATAATCCTTTCATCGTTGGAAACCCATTTCATTAGTTTGTACATGCCAGCTTTCTCCAAAATTTTTCTCACATTTAATTGTTTTTGAATGCAGCGTTCAATAGTATGATCTCCAGTGATCAGATCATCCATGTAGTAATCCTTTTTAATGACTTCTGCAGTAGATTCGACATCTTGGCAGTACTTTCAATTCTGTCAATTCTTGTAGGCAGCGCACTGCTAGGAATGGTGCCGCTGATGTACCATAGGTTACCGTGGTCAATTTGTACTCCTGTATCGGCATCTTTGTATGTGTTGGTATTCTTGATGGTTCTTTTTAAATCTTATCTGCCGATACAATATGTCCAAAAAGTCACTTTGAATTTTAGGACAAATCAACATTGCGTCATTTAGGCAAACTCTGTTTCTGGTCTTTGCTAAAGCGTCGAATACTACCCTTTGTTTGGTAGTCAGACTGTCGGGCGTGATGACTGCATAATGTGGCAAATAATATTTGCTTTCGCCAATTGATTTTGCCGGTTTCATGTGGTTAAGCTCTCGATACTCCTGTATAAATGCCGAATATTGTTTGAACAAATCCAGATTGCATTTGAATTTCTTTTCCATTTGCAGAAGTCTTGTTTGCGTGAGTTTCCCAGCTCAAAGCCATGACGAAATGGAATTGCAACTACTAGCCTGTCGTCTATATCCACCGTTGACGTATTTTTAAAAATGGTTTCGCATTTATCATTTCCTTCTATTTCACTGGTGCTATCGCCTTCAAATTCTCAGAAGCGTTCAAGGTCACCCAGGTTTATTGTTGTAGTTGCGCTTATTATTTGCTTTTTGGATGCTCTAGATATGTTTCCGGACACAATCCATCCAAGTTTTGTTTTTTGGCCCAGCATTCCATCAACTGTTTTTACCTTTCCCATCATTATTTTATGTAAAAGGTCAACTCCAATTATGGCATCGATCCTGCTGGGTTTGTTAAATTCTGGGACAGCTAGATCGCATCCTTTCCAATCTTAATTGATTTCAAGGTAAATTTTTTTGCTTGGAAAAGCTCTTTGCAGTTTGGGAAGTACTAGAGCCTCAACGGCTGCTTTAAAAGTGCTCTCCAATCTTGGCTTGATATGGAGACGCACCTTACTTTTTGACACTTATTTGCCTTCCGCAAAGATGCCTTGAACCTCCACTGAGTTTTTCACTCTTTGTAGGTCCAACATCAGAGTTGCTTCCTCCGAAATCAGAGTTTTCTGAGAGCCTCCATCAATCATAGCTCTCAGCTGTATATAATCTCTTTCATAATTCATGGCTTTAATGACACCTGAGGCCAAAAGCGTGTCTTGCACTGAATTTTTCTTAATGGAGTTGTACTTTCCTTTTTAATATCTTCGTGCAGCAGATTGTTGTGGCCTTTATTGCAGCGATTGCATTTCCAATCTTTTTTGCAATATTTTACATTATGCTGCCCAAAACACCGATAGCATAAAGCCTTTTTGCTAACGAAATCTCTTCGCCGTGACACTGATTCGCCTCTATACTTGAGGCATTTGCTGATTTCATGCCCCTCCTTGGAGCAAAATAAGCCTCTTTTGCATTGCACTTTTTTAATTGCTGGTTGGTCGATGTTCCTTTGCATCGAATTTATTGAATTGTGTTGTTGCTCAATAAATTCCATTACGTCTTTTAACGTTTGGATCATTCTTGCCTTCTTCACATGCTGCTCATAGAGTTGTAAAGCATCTGCTACATGGCCAATCTTGGCTTTGCGTATTCTTTTTTTCAATAGGGCTTCAAGTAATCCAACTCTATCAATTGGTTGAAGTGATCCGAAAATATTTTGCGACTATTCTCATATCGCTTGCATATCAGTTCCCATGCTGATTTACAGCAAGTTGCTGACCCATTCAGAATATGGCTGACTACCAATTTGGCTTCTCCTTTTAGGCATCCCAGTCTTTACATATCCCAGTTTTCTCGTGTCACTGAGATCCTTTCTGCCATCAATCATTTCTGAGAATAATTCAAAAATGTTGGCCAGTCTTTTGTGGTGCCATCGAAATTTGGAAGCACTTTTTTTGGTAGCAATGAGCAACTCTAGGCCAGCAACTTCAGTTTTGAGTATATCAATCTCATCTTGGTCAAATGCATATTTTTCGTATTTGACCTCCAGTTTCATTAGGGTGTTCTCCACCGAGGACCAATAGCTTTTCAACATAGCTTTATTTTTTAAAAGGTAGTCGTCGGCTTTTCGAAGCTGTCTGGGATTTGGCATATTGCTTACCTTACCCGATCAGCTCTTCTGTCCGCAAAGTCTACCAAACTGTCTACTGGGCAGGATCTTCGTTGTGAATTGCAGCCCATCTGGTTATCATGTACTTCTGATACCTTGATGGGTGTTCTTACTTCCACTTAAAATGACTTGATGACTTAAAAGGGCTGCTTGCAACTACTTCGCTTACTTTCCATCGATCATCAGGTACTTTAGATGATCCAGGCTTGTCGGAAATGTCGATCTTCATCGTAGACTTTCTGTAGGCCTTGATGTTAGCGATGGTGGTATCAAACACTCTTTCATTAAAGTATTGATGATCCACGACTTCAATTCTTACCAGCAATTCATTATTGGCATCAAACTTGCCCGTGTCGTTATTGACTGCTGTATTTTTTCATGCAGCTCCGCCTGCTCCTTCAACAACTGAATCGTCTTATCAGTCAACATCGTGATGGAGATTTTTTTTTTAGTAAATTTGCGTTAATTTAATTTTATTTCTGGCTTAACCCGATGGAGGTTTTGTTTTTGTTTTAGTCGCCTGGTTGACTTTGCTGTGCCTCGACTCACAGCTATAATTGGTCTAGCCAAAAAATAAAAAAAAACCACAAATCAAAATTTGCACTTTTCACTATCTGCTGCTTAAGCCACAGAAAACGCTTTATTCACTTTGGTAATCTATCATATCTCTTTATAGTTTTACTATTTTGATTAAATTGAGTAAGGCTCGAAGGACCACAAAATGTACACACTATCTCTTAAGTGATATACACTTGTAAAGTGCTTGTCAACGTTATTCGATTTCCAAAGAACTTAACGCGATCTTGTTTGTACTGCTCCTCCGCTCATGCGAGCGGTTCCTTTTTATTCATTAATTATCAACCCTTAACTATCGTTGAGTTTGTAGAACTGCAGCGTTATCTTAAACTTTGCGTAATAAAGTAAACATAAATGTGTAGCAGATGACGATCCTAAATACACATAGCCAGTGTTTGTTCCCACGCATAGAGCTACTTATCATTTTTCCGCGGTTTGTCTTATCGCTACAACGTCTCATGTTCACACTTGAACATTACAAATAAAATAATGCATATTAATCAACTTGAATTCAACCCCGTTAATATTGTTATTATTAACATTCTACATATATTGTAGATCATCAGGCACAAAGTACTATACGTACAGACAATACATCTCAATAAAAATATTGGACAACAGGAAAGCAACCCGAAGTGTATGTGTGCGCTTTGCATTATCACATGTAATGTTGTATTACTCTTAGTAATGCCTGAGTCAGAACTTGTAAAGTGTGTCAAATTACAAAAACAACACAACCAAGTAATTCAAATGTTTGATTCTCTTTATTATTAAGAGACTGACTTCGGCAAGCGATCTGTCATATGAGTGTGAATACTCGAAGGTGATTGTTATAGTAGTATAGGTTTACTGTATAATATCACTCGAATTTAAATTCGCATTCAATAAATTACGAACTAATAATAAGAATGGACTATGAATTCCAAAAATCCTTCAAT
This sequence comes from Leucophenga montana, assembly GCA_035044765.1. Classification (NCBI taxonomy): domain Eukaryota; kingdom Metazoa; phylum Arthropoda; class Insecta; order Diptera; family Drosophilidae; genus Leucophenga; species Leucophenga montana. The sequence continues at coordinate 229,688 of JAWNNQ010000171.1, forward strand.
AAAATTGTAATTAGAACAGGAATCAAGAGAAATGCAGTATGTTGAATGCGCTTTTGAGATCAAGTGCTTGTCAGACGTCACCCATTCGTGCCGATCTGTAAGCGTAATTCCAAGCAACCATGTTGTGGACTTCTATTTAACTATGATAGTTTACTTTAAGATTGTAGAGGGTGTTCTTTTAAAACTAGTATTGTAGTACATAATATAGATGAAGTACATAGACGTAGTTGTAGATCAAACTTGAATTGTGGTACATAATAGAGACGAAATACTTATATATAATTGAAATTGTAGAATATATAGTTGTAGTACTATTCTAAAAGCATCCCTCCAATTAACCTGCACCACACACAACACCTGTTTATTGCAATAAAACCCTATTTGTACACTTTGACTGCATCACTTTCAAATCAAATACTCGTTATAGCATCTACCACTTAAAAACACGAATAATATTACCAATGGATGAGTTATCCAAGTTAAAAAGTCTGATCAGTGGTTCAAGCAGGCACATTTACAAAATAAAAAAAAAATAAAAAATCTATCTGTCATAATCAATCATTTCAATAAATCTGCTTAACATATATACACACAAAAACATACGTACGAGTAGCTAATACCATTAAATGATACTGCATTCCCAAACTGACTTACCTCGTATGCGTTAAAAGAAATACTGCATAGATACACAAAAACACACAAATACAAGTTACTCAACCTTCTCACCTAATGATTGTAATTCAGAGGAGTATGCTGCTTATATACTTTTCTATAATCAATTAAGCATATAATACTCACTCAGTGAAACAACCTCACCCCTAAACATAATTTAACATAATCCGAAAACACCTGGACACTGGGATACAGCAACTTCTGAGCCACAACAATAACAACAATATATAGAAAAGAAAAACAATCTTACTAGATACTACATTTACTATAAATAATACAAATGCCTTTTTCTATACAATTATGTCTTGACCCACATTTGACTTCGTGATCGAAGAAAACATTTTTATATAAGACAAAAGAACAACAGTCCACAAAAGCAGCGTATGAGCAAATGCACCCACCCTATCATTTCTACCTGTCTGATCTGCCGATGCTGAAGAAAGATGTCATTCATCTCTCCCGTAATTCTAAAGGTCAAGCGCGATAACGAGATTAAAACCCGAAGGGTTTACATAGGGGAAACTAAGCCCTTCCAAGGTTTTGATTTTAGATAGACACATTTATGTGGTTGCCCTGTCGTGATTGTCTCGCTTACTGTTTTGTTCCGCACATTTTAATTTTTCTTAATAACCATCATCATTTTATATAATACCCTTAGAAACGCTGAAATCTAACAACGTCCTTTGTATCTTTATAGAAAGACAACACATCTCAATGAGTTAACCTGGATCCAACGTCGAGACAGAGAAGGTGTGGGAAGCCATCGACCAAATTTGGATGGACCAGAAAAAACTCAGGTTGTACCACCCCAAAACTCACCAGCACACCTACGCCGGGGCCATCAACAGCCACCGCCCAACCACAACACGAAAAACTTTCCAGGGTTGAGGTAGGTCCTAGAGCACCGACACTTCAGCTGCCTACAGCATCAACGATGAGCCAGTTAGAGATACCAGGCTACAAGTCCGACCAGCAAAGGTCGCAACCGGGAGAGCCGATACGGGGGCTCGGATCGAGATAACTCCCCATATGCACCCCAGCGAACCCTCACGGTCGCGGACCCACACGGACGTGTCCCAGAAACACCACCGGGTTGCCCACAAACGCGCCACCAACCAGACTGCCCCCAAGGATGGACCAGCAGCGGACTGCGGAGAGTCGGTCACTGCCAAACCGGAAACTAGAAAGGAGCTGTCTCAACCGACCCCAAGTGTACATACACCTCATCAAGCAATGGCCGAAACAACAACAATGAGCGACGCAGACGTATTAATATTAGATAATGACTGCGAGGAATGGGTCGCGAAAGGTCCACGACGCACCGGGAGACACCGAGACGACCGGGAATGCCGATCGCCCACTCAGAAAATCCAGCATTGCCCACTGCAACATTGCAAAAATTCGATAACGAAACCAGCCAAATGACTGTCAAATTAATTCAGGGAATTTCATGGGGGAATGTGACGTTGCTGACGATGCAACGCACAAATTTTGAATTAAGTTGAATTAACAGAAAAAAATCTAGAAGAGTAATATTGTTGAATAGATTAAATAGGTTTCAGTAAGAACGAATAATTTACTATCACGTAAGAACGCAGTGAAGCGAAAAGTATATGTTCACATTAATAAAAGATAAAAGAACATTAAATTAAATTTAATATAATTTAATCCCAACGGCCACACCAACTACAATCGTATAATCGATCGTTACAATCGGTATCGACCGATTCACTCTATTACCGATGATTCGCATCAGACGCCATCGTTATCGATCGAAGCAATCGGGTATCGATGAGCAGTTATCGGAGCTGAGAAACTGTATAAATACAGGAGCACTGGCAGAAATTCGACAGTCAGTCTTCGACCGCCGGTTTGGACGGTCACAACCAGCAGTGGTAAGGATACTGCGGATTACTAATATTTCTTTCTGCTTTTCAGCCGTAGTTTAGCATACTATTTTGGTAACAGATACTGTGGTAGTGTAGTTTGAGAAGCTCTTCTGGAAACAAGGTGCTGTAGTTTGAGAAGCACTCCTGATACAAGGTGCCGTAGTTTGAGAAGCACTTCTGGTAACAAGGAGCTGTAGTTAGAGAAGCACTTCTGGTAACAAGGTAGTGTAGTTTGAGAAGCACTTCTGGTAACAAGGTGCTGTAGTTAGAGAAGCACTTCTGGCAACAAGGTGCCGTAGATAGAAAGCACTTCTGGTAACAAGGTGCTATAGTTAGAGAGATCACTTCTGGCAACAAGGTGCCGTAGATAGAAAGCACTTCTGGTAACAAGGTTCTGTAGATAGGAAAGTATTTCGGTAACGGGTGCTGCAGTGAAATATGTATTCCATAGTAGAATAATCTAATAATTATAAGCTTAAGTTAAGAACAACACTAAGAACTTGTGAATAAAAATTGTAATCTAAATAATAATCTAAATACTTTGTCGTCTTATTTTTGAGAAGGATATAGCTGACGAACAGGGATGGTATCGACATTATATATAAATTTCTGTCGCGACGAATTTTCGACACCCGCTGATCTAACCCCAGCCTGTGACGTCGTTACACAGTCTATGATGAGACACGCGGGATATACCCCGGAGCAGCAACTGGAGCGCATTTACCGCAACAGTCATATTGACGTCCAGTTGTTTATTAAAAGGAAGGAATTCGCATAACTCCCGGAATTGATCACGATGGCTGGAGAACTCGAACATTTACGTGGCATCACGCGACGAACCAGGATCACTACACAGGCTACGCCAAGGGCTTGGTTAGCAGGGGTGGCGATTGGAGCCAGGAATTGTGGTCAGGAAGGACACCGTAAGTACGAGTGCCGAAACAAACCAAGCACGTTTTGCGAGGAGTGCGGACGCCAAGGACTACGATCGGTCGAGTGTTGCCGACAAGGTTCGGGAACGAAGGAGCCCCGGGGCCACAACGAGAAGGCGCCGGGGAACTAGGCACGGGATCTCGCCGTATCAGGGAGCACTAAAGTTTGATAGTCGTCGCCTGACGGCCACAGTACGGATAGCGGGAAAGTGGGTCACAGCCACCATTGATACAGGAGCTACCCGGAGTTTCGTGAGTCTGGAGTGTGTGTCAAGTCTTACCAGTCAGAAAGACGTGAAGGAAGAGACGTACCCAATTTTGTTGGCGGACAGAACCAATCGGATGGTGACAAAGGTTCTACATTTCACAGTACTAATGGGCAATCAAACGTGCAAAACAACATTTTTAATCTTACCCGGAGTTACGAACGAAATACTATTGGGCGTAGATTACTTGGCTAATGCACGGATAGTAATCACATGCGGGGACCAAATGCTTTCATTGGAGTCATCAGAGGTAAGTGGCGATGCGAGGGATGGAACTGTCAATGGGATAACGATCAAGGAAGGACAACGGGATGAGCCCACAGAAGAGGAAGTAACAAAATTCTTGGACGCGGATATTGCACGGTTCGAGCAGATAACAGGTACGATGGTATAATCATGAAAGATAGTCGCCCGTTAAAGCAAAGGTATTACCCGCGGAATCCGGCGATGCAAGCCGTGATAAACGAACAAATAGATGAGTTACTCTCGAAAAATCTGATAGAACCCTCGCGAATTGCTTACAGCTCGCCGATTGTCTTGGTTAAAAAGAAAAATGGACAGTGTCGGTTATGCGTCGACTATTTACAGCTCAACGAACACTCAGTGGAGGATGCATTCCCCATTCCAGCAGAGAAGCCAATTATCCATCGATTTAAAGAACGGGTAGCGGCAACTACCGATAGAAGAGGATAGCAAGAGGTATACCGCGTTCACAGTACCGAAACGGGGATTATACCAGTGGAATGTGATGCCTTTTGGACTACATATCGCTCCAGCCACTTTTCAGCGGGCGCTAGATAGTGTTATTGAGCCAGATATGGAACCATTCGCGTTCGCATACCTATATGACATACTTGTCATTGGACGAGCAAAGCGAGAACATTTGGAGAAGCTACTGGAAGTTCTCCGTCGCCTACATGGGGCCAATTTACGGATAAACGTGGAGAAATGCCAGTTCTTTAAGAAAGAACTAAATTACTTTGGCCATGTAGTAAGCGAGCGAGGCATACATTCTGACCCGGACAAAACTGCAGCAGTGGCCGAACTAGAAGCTCCGGCAACGATCCGAGGGGTGAGAAGTTTTTTAGGAGTGGTGTCCTGGTATAGACGGTTTATTCCAGGGTTTCCGGAGCTAGCAAAACCCTTGTATGATTTAGTGCAAAAGGACGGAAGTTTCGATGGGAGGACGCCCAACAACTAGCAATTGAAGAATTGAAGATGTTATTAAAAACGGCACCGATCCTCGCGTGCCCCAATTCACCAGACAGTTTATATTGCAGACTGACGCAAGTGACTACGGACTGGGAGCCGTCTTGACACAGGAGACGGAGGCCGGAAAACGGGTGATTCCGAACGCCAGCAAAAAACTGAGGAAGGATTAACTTAACTACTCGGTCACAGAGAAAGAGCCATTTTATGGGGAGTGAGGAAAATACGCATGTATCGAGAAGGACACAAATTCGTGGTTATAGCCGATCATCTGGCTTTCAAATGGTTAAACTCCATAGACAGCCCTACCGGTCGCATTGCGCGTTGGGCCCTGGAACTCCAAGCCTATTCGTTTGAGGTGAGATACCGACGAGGGAAACTAAATGTGGTGGCGGACGCTCTGTCAAGACAGCCAGGTGAGACCATCCGCGGCGTATCACTGGGAGAACTGGCCGAGTGTCGGTGGCTGAAACGGCGTATGGCAGAAAACCCAGGAACGTTTCCAGATTACATGATTGAGAATGGACAACTTTACATATTTCGTCATTCGGAAAAGATGGTGGCTGCCCGGCGTGGAAGTTATGTGTGGCGACTCCATTACGTCCCAGGGTATTCCTCGAAGATCATAACGCACCAACAGCTGGACATTTGGTCATTCGAAAGACCAGTATCCGGGTAACAAACAATTACTACTGGCCCGGCATGTTCCGAGACATCGCTTGATGGGTCCGATCATGCGAGTCATGCCAAAAGTATAAGGTATCGAGGCAACAACAGTCGAACTGATACCATTAAAAAAAGCCACTACAGAAGTTCTTGTCCGGGCCTTTCGAGAACGAATTCTGGCAAGAGGTGGGATTCCGAAGATGGTAATATCGGACAATGGAGTCCAGTTCACGAGTAGGAAATTCAAAGCATTTATGCGGCATTTAGAAGTCAAACATCAACTAACTGCGCCGTATACCCCACAGGAGAACCCAGCAAACCGGACTATCAAGACCATGTTGGCACAATTCGTGGGACCAGTCCGACCAGCAAAGAGCCGATACGGGGGCTCGGATCGAAATAACTCCCCATATGCGCTCCAGCGAACCCTCACGGTCGCGGACCCACACGAACGTGTCCCTGAAACACCACCGGGTTGCCCACAAACGCGTCACCAACCAGACTGCCCCCCAAGGATGAACCAGCAGCGGACTGCGGAGAGTCGGTCACTGCCAAACCGGAAACTAGAAAGGAGCTGTCTCAACCGACCCCAAGTGTACATACACCTCATCAAGCAATGGCCGAAACAACAACAATGAGCGACGCAGACGTATTAATATTAGATAATGACTGCGAGGAATGGGTCGCGAAAGGTCCACGACGCATCGGGAGACACCGAGACGACCGGGAATGCCGATCGCCCACTCAGAAAATCCAGCATTGCCCACTGCAACATTGCAAAAAATCGCTGACGAAACCAGCCAAATGACTGTCAAATTAATTCAGGGAATTTCAAGGGGGAATGTGACGTTGCTGACGATGCAACGCACAAATTTTGAATTAAGTTGAATTAACAAACCTAGAAGAGTAGTATTGTTGAATAGATTAAATAGGTTTCAGTAAGAACGAATAATTTACTATCACGTAAGAACGCAGTGAAGCGAAAAGTATATGTTCACATTAATAAAAGATAAAAGAACATTAAATTAAATTTAATATAGTTTAATCCCATCGACCACACCAACTACAATTGTATAATCGATCGTTACAATCGGTATCGACCGATTCACTCTATTACCGATGATTCGCATCAGACGCCATCGTTATCGATCGAAGCAATCGGGTATCGATGAGCAGTTATCGGAGCTGAGAAACTGTATAAATACAGCAGCACTGGCAGAAATTCGACAGTCAGTCTTCGACCGCCGGTTTGGACGGTTACAACCAGCAGTGGTAATGCAAACAAGGCTCTATTTGTAAATATGTCTAAATGAGCATTTACGTCTGCATCCGGGTAATGCCGTTGGAAGTCTGTTACATAATCATCCGTAAAATGATACCCAAACTTGTCCCATAACTCTGTGGGATTAAAGACATTACATAAAACTAATATAATGGCGAATAGCTCTCGTAGTTTAGATGCGCTGCTGCTTATACTGGCATCTGTTAAAGTGCCGCATCAGTGATTATCGCCTTCGAGTAAGCCAAGAGCAAGGCATGTCGCTGGATGTGTAGGATGTAAAATCCCATTCACCCTTTTGAGACTTTCGAAAGAAGTTGGTCCCTTGACAAATGTTAATAACAACCGTAGATGATAACATTCCCTATTATTGGTATGAATTCTATAGATTTTCCCAAGTGTATGATCGTGATATATACCGGGATGACCCTCTCTGACCATTTTCTAAGTGGATATCCAGATGTGTTACAGCGGGAATACGTTCGTGAATCGAAAATGATAACATGCGCCAGAGTACTAATATATCTTCCATTTTGATATGACGTCACTTCATCGTTAGCATTTTGTGCACCAAATACCGCCAAGTCTGAACCTTTATTGACATATTTACAAATGTAATATGTGGACCGTGGGTTTTCATAACATCAAATAGCTCTGGATCAACTTCTTGATCTGGCAATTCTGCTCGAACAACATCATTGATTTGCTCAGCTCTTACTATCTTTTGTAACCATATCAAAATGTGGGCATGGGGCAAACCACGCTTCTGCCATTCTACACTATACATAAAACAGTGAACGCAACCGAAAATTATTCCTTTCACCAGGAGTTCCATCAGTTTTTTTAATTTTTGCTTAAAAACTCTTGCTACAACATCATGCCGATCAGTAAAAAGTTCGTTTGTAATTTCATCCCATTTAGGGTTGGTCTTGAACGTTATGAAAAGATCGGGACGTCCATATTTCCTAACATAACAAAACGCATCCTGTGTGCGTTGGTGCATATATCTAGGTCCTCCCGTACACAATGAAGGTAGAATAAGTAACTGGCCCAAGTCCTCTACATTCTCATTCCGATGGATTGCGTCTTGAAGGTGAATATTATTTTCAACTCGAAGCTTCTTTTGATTAGTTCGTATAAAAAGAAGTCTTTCTGTTTCGATTTTAGCAATTAAGTATTTATTAAATATTTGTTTGTAATTATGCAGATGATTGTACTCATTTTTTCTTAATCGGTAACAATAGTATTGTAGAGCGGATACATTCTTTTGGAAATTTGGTTGGCCTGTGTTGGGTTCGATTTGATAGACCGCAAAGTTATATCCGTCTTCCCCATAAACAAACATTAGAGAATACTGCATGGCATCATTCGATCTATGAGTTCCTGAGATTATCTGCAATCGATTATCATTATATCTCGATTATCACAATGTTGATTTACCAGTAGCACAGATACTTCGTTTGTTATCGGTTCATTATGGCGACCTGGATGCTCTGCTGAAGGTCGTCGATCAAAATTTATAACTATTTTATAGTCATTTTCGTTTAAATTTAAAATTTAAACGAAAATTTAAATTTAAAATCATGAATGTAACTATTATTTTCAATAAGCATACTTTGCAAGCTTTCTACTAACATAGGGTTTAGATTTGGAAAACATTGTAACCTTGCGTCCCTTTGTAGTACATTATCGCTAATGAAATATATTTGTAAAAAATATTCTCTTGCATATTATCTATTGCCTGCCCCTGTATTTTAAACGTGAGCATACAACTCCCTTCGTGTATTTCTTTCTCCCCAAAAGAAGTCATTTGAAAAGCCGAATTATAACGTCTAATATTATTTAGGAATCGTTGAGATTGATTATGTTCGCCACATAACAAAGACTTAAGCGGTTCAGGTAGCTGTTGAACTTTTATAGACGAACAACAAATGCCTTTTGACTCATGTTTCCACCGTAAAGCTTTAGAGTAGTTGCTACATACATTCATAGGGCCTATCTCAGACGCAGCAGAATAATTTATTTGGGCATCACAATTGAACCCACTGTTATATGTTTCTCGCCATGCAATATTACGTCTATTAGTTCTTCTTATTTGCTCATTATTTAGTCGTTGTCGTCGGTTTACTTCACTTTCAATATCCCGCAGAGCACTTGCCGTTTGTCTGGCAGTATCCAGACGCCTTTCTCGATCAAAATTCGTTTTTTGACTGACGAATGGTATTCACACTTTCACGGAGCTGAGATAAGCGCTCGATTCTTTGTCCTTCTGACTCATGATATCGATCGCATTGTTCTGTAACACGGATGTCATGCTATTCCCGACTTTCAAATTCACGTTGATTTTGGTGATGACGACGATCATTTTCTAATCTTTGCTCTCTAGAATCAGAAATTTCTAGGCTTCGCGAGACAACATAACGAATACGGTCATTTTCTAAGCGTTGCTCTCTTGAATCAACTGATTCTAAGTTTCGCAAGATAGCGTGCTCAATACGATCTTTTTCTAGACGCTGATCTCCAGATTCCAAAGATTCTTGAGTCCTTAATAATGAATGACCCGTTCTATCTAACTGTAATCGTTCGTTCCTCTCAGAACTACTCTCATTCGATCTACACATGGACATCCGTAATCTACAATTTGTAAGACGTCTTTCCCTATCCTGTTGAGATTCATTTTCACGTTGCAATCTTTGGCTTTTGGCCATTCTCGTGTTTTTAGAGAGCTTTGACTTTCTTTTAGGCATAACTAATGGGTGTGCACTTTTCTATTTAAAAACGAAAAACCCAACTTAAAAATATTTATTTTATAAGAAACAACTATCCACGTTACTAACTAAATAAAATAACCTATAAATAATTTATCAATTTCAATGTAAATCTAAATACTGAACACAAATGTACTGTACAAAATATATTTTCATGAAAGAAAACGTTCAACATTAATTTATAATTATTACTTAAAGGTAAAAAAGGAAAGCATTAAAAATGTAACAAAATATTTTGAATTTAGAAGAACGTGGAAAAGTAAAAGAGATAGCTAATCAAACAAAAAAGTATGATATAAGAGCTGGAAATCAATTTTTAAACGAAGTCGTTGAGACACAATAATAATAGCCCGCTCGCGTGTTCTGAGCCAGGCAGCCTTTTTGTTATTAGTCGTTGGTGTGAGAAGTGTTTGGCACGGTGCGAATTGGATTTTTTGAAACGAAAAAGAGACAACTATAAATGTATGCTGCGAGAGAAAGAGATAAGACGCGTTTCTATTTATACCTATCCTTTGTCTCCCCTTTGTGCTATGGTTCGTACATCCTTCGCAATTATTTCCTGATGGTGTAGTTGCATCTTCTGATTCGCCTATATCAGATTTGCTTGCCGCCTTTTTCCAAAGTACGTATTCTTGCAGCTCTGTTAATCCTAGTTTCTTATATCCTTATAGCATCACATCATATGACTTTATATCTCCTCCCGCTATATCGACACAAAATATATTATATATGTCTTTTATCAATTAAATTCTCTTTCCTACCTGGCGCGTATAATATTCCCAGTTGCATACTAAAACATTGTTCTAGCTCCATTTGTTTTCCTTTATCAATTCTTTTCAACCTATCCACAGAGCTATGTAAATTTCCATCTCTTTGGAAATAATCTTTTATTATCCCTTTATAGAAAGGGTAGCAAGTCTCATGTATCGAATTATAGAGCTATTGCTAAGCTTAGTGCTATTCCAAAGCTTTTTGAAAAAATCATTTGTGACCAATTGCAACAGTCATTAAAGTCTGTTGTTAGTTCTTCCCAACATGGTTTTGTTAAAGGAAAATCTACTACAACTAATCTTTTAGAATTTTCCACTTTTGTAAATAATGGTTTTGAGTCGGGTTGCAAAACTGATGTCATTTATACAGACTTCAGTAAAGCTTTTGATATAAGCAGCTTTTATTCAAAGCAAGAGGGTTTCCTCCGTCTCTTGTTACTTGGATTGAGTCATACTTATCCGGTAGAACACAAGTTTTATTTAACAATTGTTTGTCTAAAACTATTTTTGTTTCTTAGGTCCAATATTGTTCAACATTTATATTAATGATCTTCCTTTGTCTATTAATCATGCCCACTCTTTAATGTATGCAGATGATGTTAAATTATGCTTGTCATATTCTGATGTTTCGGAGTACAGTTTATTGCAGGCTGACTTAAACTCACTACATACATGGTGTCGTCTAAATTTTCTAAAACTAAATTTGTCAAAATGCAAATGTATGTCGTTTCATCGCAGAAAACCATTTATAGTAACATATTCTTTAAATAACATTACCCTCGGTAGAGAGTTTTGTTTTAATGACCTCGGTATCCTTATGGAACTTAAACTTATTTATAATAATCACATTTGTTCAATAGTAAATAAAGCAAAAGGTGTTCTTGGCTTTGTTAAGCGTTGGTCTAAGGAATTTAATGATCGTTTTACCACTAAACTGCTATATACTTCTCTTGTTCGTCCGATTTTAGAATTTGGCTCTTGTATTTGGAACCCATATTATGCTATTCACGAGAATCGTATTGAGTCAGTCCAAAAACAGTTTCTTCTCTTTTCTCTTAGGGGTCTCAATTGGGATCCCGATATAAATCTTCCACCCAATCATGATAGGTTAAAATTAATTGATCTTCCAACCCTCTTGTCACGCCGTTCTATGCTCTCAGATGCTTTTCTTCATAAAAATCTTATTGGGGAGATTGATTCTCCCTACTTACTTCAGTCCATAGTACTACATGTACCCATTCGGCCAACTCGACACTTCGTGCCAATAAAATTGCATTTTTGTACGACAAATTACGCGCGCAATAATTCACTCCGAGCTCTTTGTTCTATCTACAATAAGTTTTCGCCTTATTTTTCTTATAACTCTTCCTTAAACTTTGTAAAAAACTCTTTACTAACAAATCATTATTTAATAAATTTGTAAATTTCATTTAGCAACTTCTATTTTCTTTATTTTTGTAATTGCGCCCGCTTGGACCACCTCCCAGGCTGTGAGTAGGGGCACAGTCGGTCATCCTGGCGTGCCAAACAAAAATTCCTTCAACGGGCCCGCAACTACCTTCTTCTAGCTTTAAGTTAGTTTAGTTACATTTTTATATTGGACTTATTAAGCGACTGTTTTTTATATGTAGTTGCAAATATTTAAATATCTATCAAACGGAAACTGAAGAGAAACCTTCCTGCAGACCAACACAAATACATATGTTTAAAATTTGGTATCATTTGGTGCAGCGGTTTTTGAATTTTTGGATTTCTCACCCTGCACGAACGTTTTTATATATTAAGATATAAATATGTCAAAGACCGATTCATGCGGTAGGCGATTTGCTACTTGCCGATCGATTGCAGCCGTGGAGAGTCTTCGCAGTGAGAGAGAATAAAAAGAGCAGAAAGAGTAGTCGATTTTTGGTCGACGAACACGACGGTTCTGTGCAGCGTTGGGCACGTCATCGTAAATATATATACATATGTACATATATTACAATTAATGTAACTGCTCCGACTTATAATTAAAAAGGTTTTTCATTTTAAATCATTTATACACAAAAACCTATCACTGACAAACTATTTCATGTCATAGACGTTTAGTGAAATTTCGAAATTATTTCAGTGACAATCATTTCATAAATGATTTAATACGAAAAAAAAGGAAAAAGAATAGGCTTGGTTATTGAACGTAAATACAAACGCACAAGCGAGTGAAACGTGGCAACAACGCGTTTAACTATTCGTACGAGAGGAGAAAAAGAAAAAATAACGGATCGTTATTTTTTCTCTTGGCATTCCGAATGATTGCCACAAACACGCCTCTTAAATAGTGTAAAATCTTGTCGTAACAGTGAAAGAGAGGCAAAATAACGTTTCGTTTTGTCTTTTCGTGTTTCGTTGTGTCTCGTAATGGACGCACGCGCTCCAAGATAACTATTGTAGTTTTTGTTGCCAAGTTGTATGTGAAAGTTCCGCGAAATAAAAATGCCGAAAAATTATAAAACCAAGAAAGCGTTACAAGAACTATGCGAAAAGGCAGGTTTGTCTACGTCGGTCAATCGCGCGCAATTAACAGAAAGACATAAATAATGATTTCGAAAGTGTTTTGGAGACGACACCACTACGTGCGAGTGTGAAACAACTTGAAGATAGCTATCCAAACGCTGGAAAATTCATCGTATCTTGTTTCATATCAGCAAAAAAATACATGTCCAAATACGATTATGCAAGTTACATCAGCATTGATGCCGCAGACATCAATCCCGCATTATGTTGTGCCACCGATATACACATCTACGAACTTAGAAACATCTGTACCAACGAATGTTTTGAATTGGGAGGATCGAACGCTAATATTTGGAGTGCAGCAAAATATGCACGGAGCTGCAAAATATTGGGTTGACTCATTAAAGGAAATTTTTCGAACGTGGCCAGAATTCGTAAAAAAATTCGTAGAAGATTTTCCTCACGTCGAGAATGCCGTTGATGTTCATATTAGAATGTCAAGAACGAAACGTGCAGCAAACAAAACACCGCAAGATTATTATTATAAAATGCTAGCCATAGGAAAGCGGGGCGAATTGACAGAATCAGCAATAGCGAGACATATCATAAATGGTATCAACGATTACGATTTACGAAGAAAGATATCAAACGATTATGATAATTGCAATAAGTTAATACGAGATATTTTAGCTTACTGTGCCAATAACGATTTGAAGCAGGCGACATACACTTCAAATAAACCAAAAGTAGATAGCTATCCGCAAAAGGGCAACGATTTGCAAACGCGTAACAATTCAAATCCCGAGCCTAATTTATCGAAAGGTATAAAATGTTATAATTGTTTTAAATTTGAACATACATCCGTAAATTGTCCGGAACCACAAAGTAAACCGCGATGCGAAAACTGTAAACGAATAAACCATAACACATCCAATTATCCCGACCGTGGTAATAAACCCGCAAACGTAAACGTAAACCTTATCGATACGTGTAAATCATCCGAAATAACGAAAACCATTATGGCAAACGGAAACAGCACGACTTCTTTTATCGATCCGGGAAGTTCGCGCTCCCTCGCAACGTTCCCAGAAAACATTGCAATTAGTAATAACTGCGCGATAACTTTAAAAGGATTCGGAGGTGGAAAATACTTCTGTGCGCAACAGATCCCAACGAAAGTTATCATCGATAAACAAAACTTCAAAATAGACATGTTAGTGGTAGACGATCAATTACTAACAGAAAACGTACTACTGGGCAAAGATATTTTGTGCAACGGCAGGCGCAGATTCGTCATTCATGGAGATGAGTGTTTTATCGAAAACGTCAAAAGCATTTCTAGCAAAACTGAGCTACACGAAAATGATGAACGCATGTTAAACGCCGTACTTTCGAAATATAAAAGGCAATTCGCCGACAAAACCTACGAACTAGGTAAATGTACGTTATCAAAAATGAAAAGCGAATTAACCACTGTTCCGATCCGAACTAAAGCTTATTGTCTACCTTTTGCAAAGAGGCCTATCGTATCAAATATTGTAACCGAACTTTTAGAAAACGACATTATTCGCATGTCGGACTCACCGTACGCGTCTGGTGTAGTCCTCGTCGAAAAGAAAAACGGTGAACATCGATTATGCGTAGACTATCGTCGTGTAAACAGTATAACCGTCAAAATACCAATCACAATGCCGAACATGGAAGAGCTATTCGCACAGCACAAAAAGGACACAACCATCAACGTTGTCTGCCCTCACGCGTCTGCCCACGGTCATTTGCTTCCGTTTTTTTTTCTATGCATTCGTTCATCTGGATGATATCTGTTTCCATTTTCGAAAACAAATATTCTTCGTTTCCGGAAACAACCCGATTCAACCGTGATATATGATCTATATTATTGTTAGGTTTCATTAAAATCCATTCAGTACTTCTTGCATGAAAGAGTAACAAACATCCACACATTCATACAAACTTTCGCGTTTATAATATTACCCATCCATCTACCCATCGCACCTTCACGGTAAATGTAAACAAGAATCCAGTTAGGAATCTTTAGTGCAGTCGCGCTTGGCAATTAGGCAACTTGACAATAATGCGTCACAATTGCGCACTTGAAGTTGTCACAAATTTTTGTCACTTCAGGCACCAAGACTTTGTTGGATTGCAACCCGGTCACAGAATGACCACGAAACATAAACATAAACACTGAACCAAAAGTGTTTGCTGCGCAAAATTTGCCAAAACTGTCTTCTGCTCATGTATGTGTGTTACTTATATTTTATCACTAGAGAACACAAGGTGCGTTGCTACGACACTTTTTCTTTTTATTGTTGTATACGAGTATTAACAATTTTTAAAGTACTACTTTTTTTTCACTGTGTACCAATGCTCATCTATGTACATATGTACCAAATATAATCCAGCTGCGTTCTATAGTTTCAATTTTGTTTTCTCTGATATTGGGTGAAATAACTTGTTGTAAGTGTATCTAATCACAAAAAAAAAAAGAACTTCCAGTTAACCTTTCTATTAAATTACATACAAGTATTGTGCGTTTTTAACAAATTGCTAGTGCCTTGAAAAATTACATAACCGACACAACCATGAACGTTGTCTGCCCTCACTCGTCTGCCCTCTGGTCATTTGCTTCCGTCTTTGTTTCTATGCATTCGTTCATCCGGTTGATATCTGTTTCCATTTTCGAAAACAAATAGTTTTCGTTTCCGGAAACAAACCGCTGACGAAAAATTGCGAGCGGTTATAAGACAATGCACAATGATAGTACAGTACAATTAATCGAAGCAGATGGCGCTACTGTATGGTAACTGTAATAACAATTCAAATACAAAAATAATTGTTTTAACAATTTCCGAAAGGAAAATATTAATTGGCGCACATCGTGGGGCACGCGTGTAAAAAAGTCTCTAATTAAATAAAACGAGACTTCGTGTGCTAAACCCAAAACTTTGATTGTAATCAAAATTTTTGTGAAAAAAAGGAGTCTTGTGTAAAATTAGATTTCGAGTAACTGTGACGTCTAATTTGTGTAACTTTGAAGTTCTAGTGAGTGAAAGTGATTGAGTTTGGGTAAAACTAATATACCACCACCACCAATAAGCCAACTGAAAGGCCAGCTTTGTGTATACAACAACATATCTGCAAAAATAAAAAATATTTAAACGCTTCTATAAAACTGCAGCAAAAAAGTATCTCAACGAAAAATCAATTGCATGTAAAGCAGCAACTAAAAAGTAACTAAACAACTTTAACTTATACCGCCTCTACCACTTGAAGCAAGGAAGGACGACCCTCACAAAGAAGCATATAGTAAGCTGAATTAAAAATAAAAAAAATATTTTTAATTATACAAAGTTCACATTTAAAAAATCGATAAAAAAAGTAAGTAGTTTATTGAAAAATGTTTATTACATATTAAAATACACACTTTGGGAATTTATTTCTTAAAAACGATATTTTCCAAATGTAAACCGTTGCGTTCACGGCATTCATTTAATCGAGCCTTAAAATTTCCTATGACGGCTCGGCAGGTATTCTCCTTAATGGCTGTCATTTCGTGACGGATATTTTCTTTTAGTTGTGCCAGGGAAGTCAGTTTGTTGCCGTAAACTTTAGATTTTACGTAATCCCACAGAGTAAAGTTCATAGGGGTTAAATCGGGACTTCGTGGATGCCAATTTATGTCACCTCTCCTGGAGATAAATTTCCCTTGAGACACCCAGTATATATCGAAAAAAATTATAGTATAAATTAAGAAACTAAACTTTTTAAGTTCCGGATGGAACCAAAAAAAAAGCTTAATGAACACACAATACCTGATACATATATTATGCCCGACCCAAGAATAATTTTAAGCAGTTTGGGTAAATCAAAATATTTATCAACTCTAGAATTATAGTCAGGATTTCATTAAATCAAGATGAATGCAGAGGATATAGAAAAAACCGCTTTTTCTCTTAATAACGGAAAATACGAATTCCTAAGAATGCCATTTGGCATAAAGAATGCTCCGCGTATTTTCCAAAGAGCCATGGATGATATCCTTCTGCCTTTCATTGGAAATATATGTCATGTCTATATGGATGACATAAATGTGTTCTCTGAAAATTTAAATCAATATTTATTGGATATAAAAAAATACAATTAATGTCGTGAGAGACGGAAACATGATAATTTCTGTGGAAAAATCCCAATTCTTGGAAACAGAAATTGAATTTTTGGTATATACTGTTGCCCATAGGGTTATAAAAACTGATCCCAATAAAATTGAGACAATTGCGGAATACCCAAATCCCAAAAACTTAAGAGAACTAAGAAGTTTTCTCGGTCTCACTGGATTCTACAGAAAATTCGTTGAAGGATATGCAAACATTGCAATACCCTTTCTGGAGAAAATGGTAAAATATCCAAAAATATGTCCTAGAGAGTTCCTATCAAAATGGATGAAGAGAGCGAAAATGCCTTTCATAAACTCAAACAAAATTTAATGACCCAAATTGAATTGAATCAACCAGACTATAATAAAAAAAATTGTGTTAAATACTGTCGCATCGAATGTAGCTGTAGGAGCTGTCTTATCACAAGACTCCAAACCAATAACTTTCATATTAAAAACACTAAACAAAACCGAGCATAATAATGCGACAAACGAAAAAGAGTTATATGCGATTGTATGGGCTCTGAAAAGCCTAAGAAACTATTTGTATGGTGTCACTAATATAGAAATCCATTATCCAGACTGGAAATTTACCATTTGACAAAGTAATCTATGAGTGATGTAGATTCTAATGTCAGTGATACATAACATTCAGCTGAAAGCAGTTATGGATAGGTTATTCCTAGAACTTCTAAGCCTGTTAATCAATTTAAACAACAGTTAATATTGTTACATATGCCTGATAATGTAAGCACGGTACACGAGCAAATCAATTTATTTAATAATATAAGACGTCTGATCGAATATAACACATTAGTAAATTTATTTACCATTCTTAAAGAATTTCTAAGACCCGGTTTGGTAACTTGTATTCATTGCACTGAAGGGGACTTGTACCAAATCCAATAAGCATTAAAAGAAACATTTAAAACAAAGTTTTCTATTCGAAACATTTTCCTTTAGATATAACAAATAAAGACGATCAGAAAGAGCTCACAGAGGGTATGAAGAAAATAAAAAAACAAATAAATAAAATTGGCCAAAATGGTCATTGCAATTAAAACAATTTACACGAAATTGTGAAATATATAACAAAAACAAATATAACAGGAAATCAAGGGAAATCCCTATTGCTGAAGCTCCTATTCCACAAAAAGAAGGAGAACAATTGCATTTGGACATAATCTATGACCACAAATTTAAATTCATTACTTGTATCGATGCGTAGTCAAAGTACTGAAAGTAATGAAACAATTGAACACAAAAACAATATGGAAATTAAGGTCTTGGAATTATTACAGACATACCCATATGTTAAAACACTAATGATTGATAATGAACCGAGTTTCATATAAACTCAATTTAAATCTTACATGCAAAGAAACTCAATATCTTTGTATTACAGTGATCCTCGACATAGCACTTCAAATGGACAAGTTGAGCGTGTTCATTCCACTATTATTGCAGTAGATAGGTGCATCAAGGAGGAATTTAGTCTAATAGACCAGAAAACCAGAAAACAAAACATGAAGATGTTTCAAATAAATTAAAAATGACACAGGATAAAATGTTGAAATTTCATAATAAAAACAGAAAGGAAAAAAAATATCAACCAGGAGATATAATTTATAGGGGAAAGAAATAAGTTAAATCCTCGTTATAAAAAACATGTAGTAAAAGAAGACTTAGGCAATAAGGTTGCTATAAATAATAGGAATAGAAATATCCACAAAGATAATATTAAGTAAAGAGAAAATATATTAAATATAATTTCAGCACCATGCTTTATATACAATATTGCACTGGATAACATTTGGACATGTAACGTGACCGACTAATTCCGCCGACTGATTAATATACAAAGACATTCACAGGAACATGAAAAAATTAAAATTTCTGTACAGACCGTAGAGAGGCGGATTGAAGGTGAATGGGAAAAAAGAAGGGGAGGAAGTTCAGAATAAAAGGCGGCAAGCGAGGAAAAATTGACGCGCCGAAAAATAAATTAGAAAGATTAAAAAGAAAGCAGCGTAACAAAAAAGAATATTGAAAATAGAGAGCAAACAAGGAAAAAAGAAAAGAGAAAGCGCGAAAGAATACAAGGAAATCATCAGAGAGGGAACCAGCGCCATGGCACGTCTAGCTAATAAGTACGATTGGCCCTTCTGGAGGCATCACCCAAGAACACAAGCCAGGAGCAACAACCTTAATACACCTGCAACGGCCGCCGAAACAACCGAGTCATGAGGCTCGCGAGAGGTCATGTTCGGTATTGTAACGAGGTCACAGGCTGAGGTATCCTCGTAAGATGCCCAGACGTTCGTCACAGAATAACTTATTATTTTTCAGCGATCACTGGAGTTTTTATATTCCAGAAATGATTTTTAAACGCATATTCTTTGTTCAACGGGAGCTTTATATTTATTATTCAAGTATTTATTGGGCTTATGTTGATCTTAAACTAATTTTTCTTATTATTATTCTTATTGTTTTTCATTAAACGTATTAAGTTTCACTAGGTTTCTTATTAAATTAAACAATTCACTTATTTTTTCATTTAGATTTTTTTTCTCTTGTTGGTTTAGTGCGAGGGCGTAGGTCGAAAAACTAAACTCGCGATCAGGACCTTATTCCTTTTACTCTTCACTTCACAAAAACTTTCGATAAAACTTTCCTAAACTGCGGAGCTAACCGTTGTGTTCTAGTTGACCGTCGGAACCAAACTCCCCATCCTTTTCTTTTTTCCCAACTCCCTCTAGCTTTATTCAATTTTATTAACCGGTAAATATATTACCGATTGAGCATCCGAATACCTGCCGAATGTCTACGTCGGGTGTGTACAACTTTCTAAAGGTTACAACTCTCTCTTCCAGAGCAGCAGCGTCGCAGCACGCTAACGGTGTCGATTTTGCGCAGGGCGTGAGAGAATATAATGGTGTACCGGTGTCAATTGACCATAACCTTCCTTTTCTACATCTAGTTTTAATTAATATTTTCATAAACGCCGGTAGAATTGAGTTGTACCCATTTCCTGGCGTCTATAGACCACTGGCCGATGAGTCAAACCCGTTCGGCCTCTGAATCTATGAAACTAACGAATGTCTTACAATTATTAAATTACACAAAGGAAATAGCAATTTCACAAGTTCTCCTGGCAATAAGTTTAATTGTTTTTACATAAAAGCAACAACAACTATGCGTATGATACTTTTATGTAAAATCGCCGATACCAACAAACAAACAAACAAACAGTACACAGTACCAATCACAACAACAACCACAACACGAACGATGCGTGCTCACCTGCTGCCACCTTGCTTTCACAAAACTTTCTTTCGAATTTTTTTTTTTTTTTTATTATTAATTTAGTGAGAACACGTATTATATTCAAAATTCTATAATTAAGAGTTTATTTACAATATATACAAAATTTAATCTCTAAAAGGTAAATCTAACACATGATTTCTTTTAAGTCTTCGAGTTGTATCGCTATTATCTAGTAGGCCTATTGCCAAAACATTTAAATGATCATGTAGTCTCTCAACATACCTCGTGCTTATTCTACGTATTTCATCTTTAATGTATGGAATATTTAAATCTTTGTGAATTTGATCATTAGCCACAAACCAGGGGGCGTCAACAATAAGTCTAAGCGTTTTGGACTGATATCGTTGAAGAATTTCTATATTTGATTGGCTTGCAGTTCCCCATAATTGGATAGCATATGTCCGCACAGGCTTTAAAATAGCCTTGTAAAGCCGAACTTTGTTCTCTAAACTAAGCTGCGATTTTCTCCCAAGCAGCCAATACATTTTTTACATGTTGAGTTTCTTTGTCTTGCCTTTAATATGACTTTTTCAAGTTACTCTCCGATTTATATCGAGTCCAAGATAATTTGCGGAATCATTATGAGGAATTTGTGAATTATTTAAAAATACTGACGGACAATCTTCTCTTCTCAGAGCAAATGTGACATGTTTCGACTTCTCAGTATTAACCTTTATTTTCCATTTCTTAAGCCATCGCTCTATTTAAACTATTTCATTTTGAATATCTTGAGATACTTCTGCCGCAGTGTCTTTAGATGCAATTATAGCTGTATCATCAGCATAAGTGGCTACTTGAGCATCACTGACAACAGGAAGATCGGCAGTGGATATTGTGTAAAGGACAGGTCCTAGAACACTGCCCTGCGGAACACCAGCATGGATACTATATAGTTTCGATGTTTTTCCTTCCATTTGAACATAAAAGTGTCGATTGCTTAGATACGATTTCAATAAGAGGAAAAATGGAGCATGAAGCAGTTTTTTCATTTTATATAACATGCCTGAATGCCACACTCGTTCAAATGCTTGTTGTATATCAAGAAATACTGCCGCAGAATACAGTTTCTTCTCGAATCCACTTGTAATTAAATCCACTATACGATGACATTGCTCTGGAGTCCCATGACCTCTCCTAAACCCAAACTGATGTTCCGGTATTATATTGTATTCATCCAAAATTGGTAACAATCTACTCATAAGTATTCTTTCGAATACTTTGGAGAATGTCACCAGCAAGCTAATAGGACGGTAGGACGAGAGACATTTATTTTCAGGCTTGTCTGGTTTTGGAATCATTATCACCTCCGCACATTTCCATTGTGTAGGAAAGTGATCCAGCCTCAAAATCGCATTGTAAATTAGTGCTAAAAATTTAATACACTTTTGAGAGAGCATTTTCGTAACTCTTCTGTCTATTTTATCATAGCCTGGTGACCTTTTTTGATTCAGTTTTGCGAATTCTTCTTTGATTTCAGACACAGTAATTCTACGAATTGGCATGCACATTTGACAAGGTACATCCAGAAACTCTATTATTTCAGTATCTTCAGGCGCAAGATTTGAATTTGGTTGAAATGTTGAGTGTAAATGTTGTGCAAATGCCTCAACCTTAGCTTTGGCGGTTTTACACCATTCTCCATTATGATTACGTATAGCAACATTTCGTTTTGCAGGTCGTTTTAAATATTTGGTAGCTCTCCAAAGGCTGTATTCATAGTCTTTCGTGTTAGGATCCAGACTTTTGAAAAACTCTGCAGTTGCTTCATTTCTTACTTCGTGCAAGCGTTTTTTAAGTTGGAATGATGCTGTATTGTACCTAGTTTTATCTGCTGGACATCTACTGGTTTGCCAATTTTTCCGAAGCTTTCGCTTATTATTTATAAGGTTCCTAAGCTCAGCTGATATAAAAACAGTATTCGCTATAGAACTTTTGGCTGGTGCAGTACACAACAGACCTGCTTCATGTATAATGTTTGTAAATGATTCCACAGCCGTATCCACTTCTAAACCAGTTTTGAGAGATATATTAGTATTTAGTTTCGCATCTATCCAATCTTGAAATGCTAAAATATCTGTCCTAGATGTGACAATTTTATATTTATTTGATAGTGCTGGAAGAGCAGTGCCATATGTAATTATAATTGGCGAATGGTCTGAACTTAGGTCATAGTTGTCCGAAATTTCCAGATGATGCCGTGGTATTCCAAAATAAACTGCAAAATCCAAAAGATCCGGTATTTTGCGGGGGTCTGATGGCCAATACGTTGGTTTTCCCGTAGACAGTGTTGAAAAATTATTGGTATTTATGCATTTATATAGCTCCTTTCCTTTGGGATTTGCTAACCTTGATCCCCACCAAGGGTGTTTGGCATTATAATCTCCACCAACAATAAATTTACAACCAAGTTTTTTGAAAAAGTTACAGTAATCTTGTTCTTTAAAACAAAATCGTGGTGGAAAATACACTGCACAAACTGTAATATCAAATGACATGCATTCAACATTAATGCAAGCAGCCTGAATAGCATTTTCTTTAACTATTTCCATGATATTATATTTAAGCCCTCTTTTAATTAATATTGCAGAGCCGCCATGAGCTCTATTATCTTGATGATTTGCAACTATTAGATCATATCCATGAATTTTAAAGTGTGTCCTGTTGGTAAAATGAGTTTCTGATACCAAGAGGATATCAATGTAATTAGATTTAAGGAAAAGTTTTACTTCTTCTGTGTGGTTGGAAAGCCCATTTGCATTCCATATAGCAATTTGAAGATCTACTTGCATATTTTTGATATTAACAGAGATATCATGTTGAGGAGGTTGTTTGTTAATTCAAACTGTTTGGCTAATAAACCTTCGATTCTTTGGAAAGGGTCTTCGTCATTTGAACTTCTGTTTTCTCGTAGTACTTGCGCATAAGATGGGCGGTTTCCGCTAGTATTAAACTCATTTGGTCTGTGCGAAGATGAAAAGCTATGCTCCTGAGGTGGTTTGCTTGAATGCTGACGAGAAGAATGGCTATTAGGCTTCTGCTTTGCAACTAATTCTTGATAAATTTTGCATCCCTTGTAGCTGGCAGCGTGATCTTGTAAGCAGTTAACACATTTGGCAGGCAAATCCTTGTCTTTCTGACACTCTGAAGTAGGATGGCACATTGAACACTTAACGCATCTAAATGTTTTTGTACAATACGTCTTGGTATGTCCAAACTCTTGGCATCGAAAGCATTGTACAATGTCAGTTACTTTCCTGGGAGGCTCTACTTTAATTACTGCATTGCTTAGGTATTTCAGGTCATAAATTTCTGCATTGTTGTTGTTCGGTTCCAGATCAATAAAGAATATGTTCAATGGATGCTTGGTAATACGACTCCTAACATTGCTTATAATCCTTACGCAATGACCTAACTCTTCAATTTCATTTTTAATTGAGTCAATTGGTGTAGAAAAATGTAGATTTTTAACTACAACTCTAAAAGAACGCTCTTGTTTTAACTGGTAAGTGTGAAACAAAACCTTATCTCTCTTAAGTGTTGTTATAAACTTTCTATAACTATCCACAAATTTAACCATAACGCGTATTTGACCGTTTCGTTGGGACTTATAGGTAAAATCTTCTTTCGAAAGAGTTTTGGTAATATAATTTATCATACCATTTATGTCATTAACATTAGCCAGTATTATTGGCGGAGGCTTCGGAGTAGTATTTCGCTCAGTTGATTCCTCTTTGTTTTTTCCTATTTTCGCTTCAGCATTTCCAGTTTCCTCTTTATCCTCCTCCGTCTCCTCACTGCTATCAAGAATCTCGAGTTCAGCAAAACGATTTGTGCTTTTAGATGTACTATGTGTTGGGTCTAACAGCAGTTTTTTCTTCGAAACGTTTGGCGAGCTGCAGATTGACCGTTTGTTTGATTTTGTTGTCTCAATTCTTTGCCAATCCATAGCTGTTTCAATACCGCCGCCGCTACTCATGATGCTATTTTTAGCACAGATGCAGCAGGTGCAGGCGAACTGATAACGGAATTTTTTTTATTTAAGTTGTTGTTGTTGTTTTTTTTTTTGCAAAAGAAATAGTAATGTGTCGTTTGATCGCAATGCAATACGACTTTGCACTTTGACAGTCCGATTGTAACTTTCTTTCGAATAAATCAAACTTTTTCGATCGACCGATGGGAGGCTGCGCTGATTGCCCAGCTCATTCGTTCGGTAGCGCTTGCGTGGATCGTGTTCGTTGTTCTGCTCGAATGTTGTCCTGCCAGTGTGATTGTCTGGTGTATACAATGTGTGAGGGGTAAGGTGAGGTGAGAGTGCTTGCGTGGATAGTGTTTGAATAGCTTCGCTGTTCTGTTCGAACGTAGGTCGTATCGTGGTTTTTTTTTTCAACTTTACTCGCTGATGTGTGTCGGCACCGTGGTACGAAAGCTACAAAAAAATATTTTTGTCGCAAAAGTGTGACTCATTATTTTTAACCCTTTTTTTAGAAATTTACCACCACGACTAAAAATTATAATGTTGTGCGACGATTTGAAATCGTCGTTACAGTATGTAACGAATCATGTTGTTACAAGACCATCAACCATCCCTACTCAGTCGCGCCAAGTGCGTCACAATCAAACGGTGTCTTGCTAACTTCACAGTTTCAAATAAACAACCAACATATAACCTTTGAAACGCTCACGAGGCATTGGTGCAATCGTCACCGGTACGGTAGCAAACTACAATGCGGTTGTCACCAAGCTGCCCATTATCCCAAAACTCGACCGTAACATATGCGCCACGACCTCAAGCTTTCGTGCTAAGCTAGCATTGAAACCTGACCACCGTCTGTAAATAACTTTAAACACCACAAGGCAAGCGTGCTAATATAAAAATACACGTGTAATAAATATGCGGACTGCTATCCACCTTCAAGACTCCAGCTGCCAAAGATGAATCTTCCACGAATCGAATGCGGGCATGTAATATATTTTTTGATATCTATTGATATTATATACGTTTTTATATTATTTATGTTATATAAGTTAATATAAATATCATTCATATTTCGTAATATTTTAATTCATGTTTTATAGCATTTAAACCATTATTTCTAAACATTTAAAGTAATATCAGGCAGGAAATTAAGAAGCGAAAGGTGAGTACTCGATATAAAAAAATAATTGAGTTTGAAGATAAAAGAAATTACCCCATAGGTTGTGTTGGGCCAAAAAGTTTGCACTTAAAGAGATGAAACACATTAACACATTTTCAACTCACTTAAATTCAGTCAATTCATTAAATATGTTTACAAGTTTATTACAATAATTATATTAAGACACTTACATGTCAAACTTTCGTAGTAATCTTGAATATTGTTTATTGTTAATTTGTACCGATAGTTCGGATAAGTATGTTAAGCAGACTTATAATTGAGCATTAATAATATTATCTGTTAAAATATGTTGTTTTAATTAATTAATGGAAATGGTGAGCCAATTTGCTGCGATGTACGAAGTAAACAAAAATAATGATCAACAGAGGGTAAAACCCAAAAAAAGGGAATCGCTGTTATGGTTTTCTTGGCGATTCAGGAAGGGAGGGTAAGAACGATCAGGAACATCCACGATCGATTCACCACTTTTATATTTGAGTTGCATCCGTAACTATGAGAATCTTTTGTGTGTACAAGAAATTGATAAATCTTTTATTGTTACTGTCGCTTGTTGGTATCGGCGGTCGTCCCCAGCCCTGAGGGCGCACTGAGCACTAGCCGAGGGCCGATAACAAGAAGCACGCCGATTTGCGGTAGGCAGGTTACAATAAAATGGCGCCCAATGAAAAAACAACACCAGAGGCACCATTTCAATAAAATGGCGCCCAATCGGAAAAACAACACCAGAGGCACCATTTCAATAAAATGGCGCCCAATGGTAAAAACAACACCAGAGGTACCATTTCAATAAAATGGCGCCAAAGGAAAAAAAGGAGAAAAATCACCCAAATGAACATAACAATTGGTGTATAGTAGTTTCATACGTAACATCTGTGAGTTCTTTTATATATAGCCTAAATAGTATGTTCTGTTATGTACCAAACTATTGGACCGAGACCAAGTTACATTAGCTAAGGTTAGCCGTTGCCATAGAGAGGTACTAACTGGAGGGTATAATATTCGAAGAAAGGCATTCTAGGTCATGTTTAGAGGCATAATGGGAACCGGCGTAGGATTCTCGGTGGCTTGAAACCCTGATGTTTTCTCAAGTGATCTCATAAAACGCTGACTATATGACCGAAATATTTCCAAGTTAATTATAGTCATCGAATTAACGTCGAACAATTTGGTTTCAATAGTCATAGTCTACTTCTTGAAATCTCGGTCCTAAATGTAGACTGATGGCTGGGAAAGACGCTATGAACGCTGTGGTCCCAGTACGGCAAATTTTTTTTGCAAGAGCTGAGTTGGCCAATAGTAGAAGTTTTAGTAATTTGCATTAGTATTTTATTTCGCTACTTAAAAGAAAAGAAGGGTTGAAAATTTCAATAATTTTTCAATACTTTCGTATTTAATTTGCCAATAGAGTATGCCAGAACACATCTTACTTGATTATTTTGTACAGTGTGTGGAGAGGTCCACAATTCCATTTCTATTCAGTGTGTAAAAAAAAAAAAAATTTGTGTTGAACGAGGAATTATCCCAAGATGGTCAAATACAGTTGGAATATATGCATTTGGGATTTGACACGTTGTACGGAACAGGAATACCACCTAAGGCTGGTCTACCAAGAAGAAGCAAAGTTCGTTTCGACAATACGACGCCAATACAAAGTCCGTCCTTAGGATTCCAAAATTCTTCCGCAACAGGGGATAACAGATCCCAATCGCAATCTAATGGCAGATCAGAGTCAGTGCGGAAATAATGGTATTGTCTCTTCGTACGCACACATGGACAACAGGACTGGCCGAAACTCCGATTTGCACTGAAAATGAGGTTTCAAAGTAGACAATCGGAATTCGATAATCTTCGTGAATTGATGGAACGTAAGCAAGGCCGAGAAGAAAGTGTGGATTCATATATTCAATCTATGCGTATTTTACGATCACGACTGAAACTTCCAATCTCCGACTACGAATTAATAAAAGTCATTAAACGCAATTTACAAGAAACAATATCGCGTGTGGTATACCCGATGTACATTAAAAATATGGAAAAATTACGCAAAGAATGCCATGATGCAGAAAGGCTGTTTGTTCATAAGATAGATCGACCAGTGGCCATAGTAAGAACTGCAAGTGATCAACATCGTTTTCGTGTCCAAGAAATAAATATAACGCAAACTACGGAAGAGGACTTGTCATTAAGCAAAGAAATGGATGAACAGAGTGTAGAGGCATTTCGATTTAAGGAGGCACAAATGGATAACGCAAAATTAATCTGCTGGAATTGTAAAGTACCAGGACACACTTACTAGGAATGCGAATCAGCAATAAGGAACATTTTTTGCTATAAATGCGGTAAACCAGGAGTAGTATTACCCAAATGCTCGAAATTTAAGCCGGAAATCTTTAAGAAAAGTCAGATTCAAACAGGAGATCCTTGCTCCAGTCAATCAATAAATCCAGAGGGAAGTCTAAACAGTCTGTAACAAATACAATGAAAATCGAAAACCCAGAAAATAACAATTCCCTTATAGTAAAAACAATTAAATTAGCTAACTCTATGCCAATAGCAAATAAGATATTACGTATAAGGAATACTGTGACTGATAAACAAAAAAGTCAACAGAGCACCAAAAATACTATAAATAGTTAATTCGAAATAATCAAAAAGAAAATGTTAAGTCAGAAAATACAATGTGCAAGGGAGAGATTCAAAGCAAGAAAAAAAGAGATAAAATCGGTAGTATCATCTATTGCCTCCATACATATTTGCCGAAATAGTGTTGGCCGACAAACAACTGAAAGGATTGCTGGACACAGGCGCCACTGTCAGTGTTCTGGGTAAAGACTGTATGAACATAATAGAGAGAATTGGTTTGCCCATGCGTACTTTACGGTCTGTAGTGCATTCGGCAGGAGGTACAGCGCATAAACTAGTCGGAAAAGTGTATGTCTCGGTAAATTACAAAGGCCAAAAACACTTGATGTGGTTATATCTATGTCCTACACTAACTCAAGGACTATATTTAGTGATTGACTTGTGGAGAACTTTTAAATTGGCACCAGATGTGATAGGAGTATCAGAAATATTAATTCAAAACAGTACTAAATATACAAATACGGAAGGATAATCAATCGAGCAGCATGAATTGAATGAGAAGCAGAAACAACGATTGGAGAGCACTTTCGTCCTGTTCTTCTCATTTGCGAAACACGGATTGGGCAAAACGACTTTAGAAAAACATCAGATACAATTGATAAGTGACACAGTTCCGGTGAATGAAAAATTTTACCCTGTTTTCCCAGCTGTCCAGGATCTGTTATATGCTGAGATAGATGCCATGTTGGAACTGGGCGTGATCGAACTTAGTGAAAGCCCATGGAATAATAGGACAACGTTAGTGCCCCGGTAAAAATCTGCTATGTCTCGACGCGCGTAAACTGAACAGTTTGACTGTCAAAGACGCGTACCCGCTGCAAAATATTGAATCTATATTCAGCCGAATTGATGACACTATTTATATAAGTAACGTAGATCTCAAACATGCATTTTGGCAAATTGAGTTAGAGCCATTTCACAATTCCTGGCCAGCCGTTATATCCATTTCGGGTGATGCCGTTCGGGTTATGCAACGCCACTCAACGGTTGTGCAGATTAATGGACCAGGTCATTCCGCAGAGACTGAAAAACAACGTCTTCATATATCTTGATGACCTTCTTATTATCGCTAAGGATTTTGATACGCACATTAAGTTGCTGGCAGAAGTCGCGAAGTGTTTGTGTTCAGCCAATCTTACGATCGGGCTCAGTAAGTCTAAATTCTGCTTTAAGCAGCTGAACTATTTAGGGTTCCTGATCTGAGGAGGAAAGCTCGCAACAGATTCAACAAGTACGTGCATTTTTAGAAACAGCAGGATGGTACAGAAGATTTATCCGAAACTTTTCCACAATCCACAATCACAGACTGCCTAAGACTGCCTAAGGGATAAAAAGAAATTTCGTTTCAGGGAAGAGGCCAAAGAAGCAATGAACATTTTGAAGACAGCTCTCACCACCGATCCAGTGTTGGTTCATCCAAACTTCAAACGCCAATTTTTTATTCAATGCGATTCCATATAGGAAAAGGAGCCGTACTTCTTCAAAAGGATGAAGGCAATGACCATCCTAAAGCATTCTATTCTCAAAAACTTAAATTATACAGTCACGGAGAAAGAATGTCTGGCCGCAGTAAAAGCAATTGAGAGATTTAGATCATACGTGGAACTAATGTCTTTCACAGATCATTCAAGTTTGCGTTGGCTTATCAGTCTTAAAGATTTAAACGGGCGCCTCGCCAGATGGTCACTTGTCTTACAAGGTTATAATTTCGACATACAGCACCGTAAAGGTAGTACAAATATTGTGGCTGACACACTATCACGCACTTGCGGACACACCTGTATAGATAGCTTATACTTTCTTGATTTTGAGATAACAGAATTTGAGTCTGAAGATTATATGGAACGTTTAAACATCTTTAAGAATAATCCAGAGAAATTCCCTGACCTAAAGATAGTTGGCAATTTATTATTTAAATGTAGTCAGTTTGCACGGGAAGAAGTCGAGGAGTTTATATGGAAGCTTTGGGTACCTGAAGCTATAACAGTAACACTGATTCAGAACGTACATGATTCGGAAAATGCTATGCACCGTGGATCTTCCAAAACGTTATCAAGGATAAGAGAATTTTATTATTGGCCACGAATGGCGGCACAAGTGCGAGAGTATATCACATGCTGTCAAATCTGTAAGGAGACGAAAGCTACAAATCAAATTTCCAGACTTCGATCGCAACTAGATACCGATCAATCTGTGTGGGATGAGAACCCAGTGGTCCCTCCGTAGCTCCCATCATTCGTCAATAGGCTCTTCCCCATATTATACAATTTTTGGCCAACATATGTTCTGCGGAATACAAGCTGGCAAGAAAAGTAGGAGCCCTAAATGACTCGGAAATAAAGATATTGAGTAAGGAGGATCAGAGAGCTGTATTACGCGATCAGATTGGCAAAAACCTTAATTCCGCTTATGAGAGAGCGGCCAAGCAGTATAATAAACGAGCACTAAATATTCGATACTTGCCAGGACAAGTGGTGTATAAACGTAATTTTGTTTTGAGCGACTTTAAGAAAAACATAAACGCTAAATTCTGTCGAAAATTTGTAAAAGCGCGCGTGATTAGAGTCTCCAACAAGAATCCCACTGGGGTGTTTCACGCAAAGGACCTGAAGCAGTAGTGTACCAAAGCACATATAATAACGAATGTTTAGCCTAATGCAGACAGCATCATTTCAAGTCCGCGAAGAGTCCGGATAGCTCCGTCAGTAGACCATGACACTCAATCTCAGGGTGTGGGCGTGGCACACGTTGGGCTGTAAGTTATCTGTACCGCATCGGCGTAGAAAATCATCAGTCAATATAAATACCGGGTCACCTTTTCCACGCGTGTTTCAACGCCGGTGGGATTTAAACCCAACCTGATCGACTAATTCCGCCGACCGATTAATATACAAAGACAGTCACAGGGATATGAAAATATTAAAATTTCTGTACAGACCGTCGAGAGGATGTTTGAAGGTGAATGGGAAAAAAGAAGAGGAGGAAGTTCAGAAAAAAATGGCGGCAAGCGAGGAAAAAAAGAAAAAGTGACGCGCCGAAAAATAAATTAGAAAGATTAAAAAGAAAGCACCGTAACAAAAAAGAATATTGAAAATAAAGAGAAAACAAGGAAAAAATAAAAGAGAAAGTGCGAAAAGAAGCCAGGAGTAACAACCTTAATACATCTGCAACGCCCGCCGAAACAACCGAGTCACGAGGCACGCGAGAGGTTATGTTCGGTATTTAACGAATCATGTTTTTATATCGGTACAAATACAGCCGTAAGCCCAAACGTAGTTAGGACAAGACAATCCACCATCCCTACTCAGTCGCGCCAAGTGCGTCACAATCAAACGGTGTCCAAATAAACAAACAACATATAACCTTTAAAACGGAGGCATTGGTGCAAGCGGCACCGGTACGGTAGCAAACTACGACGCGGTTGTCACCAAGCTGTCCATTATCCCAAAACTCGAACGTAACATATGCGCCACGACCTCAAGCTTTCGTGCTAAGCTATCGTTCAAACCTGACCACCGACTGTGAATAACTTCAAACACCACAAGGCGTGCGAGCTACTATAAAATGACACATGTAATATGTTGTATTTGAGGTGTCCGAGTGAAACACGCGTGTTGTGCATTGCTTGAGCGTAACTTAACGACTGACTTTATTAATGCGTCCTTTGTGTATCTATAATAATTGGTATATATGTGTGTGGTATGTGTATGTGTGAAAGATATGAATGAGAGTATGAGTGAACGAGAGTAGGTTAGTACATTTTTAAATTACACATATATAACGTATCTCCTCCTTTAAATTACAATTAAACGTTAGTATTCCTGTGTCTTCTGAAATCAGGAGGACTGAAGCGGTTAACATTGTGGTGCACTCGAGAGCTTCTCCGTATTGGTATTCCTGAACGGCGTTGGTCGGATCTTCTTTGAACATGATGTTGTAGAGGCGAAGAACCCATGTTTGACTCAGCAGTTTGCGGCGAAGATGTTGACTGCTGTTCTTCTGGATGAAGCGATGGTGAAACTGTGTAATGCGTCTAATTTTCGTTTGAGCACCAACATTTTGGAAGTTCAAGTTTTTCGTTGCTCGAACTTGCCCTAGGCTTTAGTTGGTTTACATGTCGTTTGATATTACCATTTGAAGTGTGTATGACATAGATCATCTTGCCAATTTGACGATCAATTATGCCTTCGATCCATTTTTCTCGTTTTGCGTAGTTTCGAGCGTATACTTTTTCTTTTTCAGTGCATTTTGAAGTTTGTTGACTATGCTTGGATATGATTGGCTTTTCAAAAAGTTGGCTCAAAATCGTACGGACTGGACCACCATGTAGTAGTTCTGCAGGTGTTTTACCTTGTGCATTAGGTGTAAACCTGTAGAAAGCGAGGTGTTTTATTAAAGCTGCTTTGACTGAATATCCATCCTGAATGATTTTGTTGACTGAAGTTTTGAATGATTGAACAAAACGCTCTGCTAACCCATTCGAAGCTGGATGAAACGGTGCTGTCGTTATATGAGATATGCCTTGTAGTTTACATTTTCTGAATGTTTCGGAAGTCAGTTGGGGACCATTATCGCTTACTAAAGTTTTTGGAAAAGGAGACAGATAAGCCACATTGAGTCAAAAATTGGCCCGGGGAAGTCGATATGAATTCTTTCCCATGCAGATGTAGCTGTTAGCCAATTTTGATATTCCTTGACTGGTGAAGGATTATTTCGCTTGCATATACCACAAGAAGTTGTCATTTTAGCGATATCATCATCTATACCAGGCCACCAAACATATTGTCTTGCTAGGCGTTTCATTCTAACAATTCCCCAGTGGCCTTCATGTAGAAGTTGAAGAATGCTTTGGCGTAAAGAGTGAGGTATGACTATTCGATTCGCATCTGTGGGCAGACATAACATGTTTTCGTAAATAGTTAGTGCAAATCTACGGTTGAAATACGGCATAATGTTTCCATTACCCGGCGGAAGTTTGTCTGGCCAACCATTTAATACATAGTTGCGCACTTTTTGTAGACTGACGTGGTTGTCAATATTTTTGCGAATGACCTCTGCGTTGATTGGTGGTATAAGGTCAGTGATGTTGTGACATGCTTCCTCTTTGTCGAAGTTTTCATCTGTGTCTAAAGGTAGGCGTGATAATGCATCAGCGTTGAAATGAGCGGTTATCGCGCGATATTTAATATAAAAGTTGTACGCCATAAGTATTACTGCCCAACGTTGTAACCTATGTGATGTCATCAATGGTAAGTGGTTGCTTGGATTGAAAATAGTTACAAGTGGTTTGTGGTCGGTTATGAGCACGAATTTTCTACCGTATCGATATTGGTGAAATCGTTTCACTCCAAATACTATAGCAAGACCCTCTTTCTCAATTTGACTATACTTGACTTGATGCTTGTGAAGACTTTTTGATGAAAAAGCGATTGGCTTTTCGCTTCCATCGTGCTGAATATGTGACAATACTACACCGATACCGAAGGAAGATGCATCGGTAGCAAGAGCTAGTGGTAACTCTTCGTTAAAATGTGTCAATTCTGTTGCATTGATGATGTGCGATTTTAATGATGAGAAAGCTTGTTGCTGCTCGTTGCCCCATTTGAAGGGTAAGTTCTTTCTACGTAGTTGATTAAGCGGAGCAGCCAACTGTGAATAGTTGGGAATGAAATTGCAGTAATGTTGAAAATGTTGAGTCATCTGTTGCATATATGACTCCCAATTCTGTGTATATTTACTAAAAGAAAGAAAGAAAGGGGAAAGAAGGACAAATAGTCGATTCACCCGCGACGCGGCCTGAAACACTAGCATTGGCAATATTCTGTTCGAGAACTGATTGCATC
>JAWNNQ010000174.1:0-39784 GCA_035044765.1 Leucophenga montana
CTCTCAAAGGCTCTTAAGGGCTCTTTCTCTTATAGTCTCTGACGTCTCTTCGTTCAAACAGGCGGGTATAGCTATATCGACTCACCACATTTGCACACACTTACATAAATGCTCTATGAGTATAGGGTATAAAAAATGTTATGCAAAACGATTTACAACGAAACCATACAAAAATGTAGACATCCAAAAGACTGAATTACGCCATAGCACCGCCCATTCTTTTCAAATAATATAGTATAGCCGGAAACCTTCGCCTAATCTATATTAACACACTCTATTAATTTCATAACGCTTGATCAAAATAGTTGCTGCGATATAATGAATTTTGTTTGTCTACACACTTTTAAATTGTTTGTTAATTTTTCATCATAAAAGTGGTGAAGGCAATCTTCATTGGTTTTAATAAAGTATTAAAAGATATATGGTGTAATGTCAACATAGAAACCACCTTTAAACAAGAACGCTGCATTCGAGTGTTCCACTTCAAGATACCCTTGACACGCTCCTTACATGAAGATTAGTTTGGACACCTCTTTTAGTGCTTCTATCTGGATGTTAACGAATACCCAACAAAAAAAAAAAAAAAAAATGGGGGAACTCTAAATTTTTGTTTTTGTATTTATCCATGGAGTGAGAGATGCTTAGCTGGTTTCCAACACTAATTCTATACTTAGTAGGATTGCGCTATAGCAAGAACACATGTTGAAGCGTTGAACCTTTTCTTCTCCTGCTAAAGGATATGTGGATGTGATCGAATGTTAATATTCATTTTTAACTATCTTGACACGAATTTATAAGGCCAGTTCGGTATCTTCACTTCGTTTATTAGGGCAACACTGGTAACATCTAACATCTCTGTCATCTCTAACAGTGCCTCGCAATTAGTTAAGCATATGATGTCTAAGCATTGAAAAGATCGGAAAGCTTGTCATACTTTAACCAAATAACCAAATTTATTTTAAATAGTCCAGAAAATTTTGATAAACCAAATTAACTTTGTTTGCACAATTTCCCAGTAAATTTCTGGCGTGAAATACTTATGAATACGGACAAAATTGTATTTTGCTAACAAGCAGCGTTCCAAAAATTATGAAAAAAGCCAATTGCTTTGACAGAACTAATAAATGATCAGGGGCATTTTCAATTCAGAAAATGGGTCTACAAATACTATAACAACAAAATGGCGACGATGGGAAGATCTATGATGCCGAGGCTGAGAGGAATTACTGAGCAGCTTGGCGCAGCAACTGGCAGCGGCAGGAACGCAGACGCTTCCTTGCTCTCAACGCGCAGTAGATTACTGGAACGCAAACCTAAACCTATGTTGTGTGGTAGACTCTCACAAACAACGACGAAGCGAAGGCGCTGTCGGAGCCAGACATGCCAATTACTGGATCTATGGCGTAAACTGCAAACTCTGTGCATAGATGACGTCCAAAACATGGTATAAAATGTGCCATTTTGTTCGTTACATACCCCCAAAAATGGTGCATTACAAAACGTGTCCCAATACAAGATACCTCTCATAACAATGTTTATTTTATGAGAATCAAGAAAGTTTAATTTTGCGCTTAATAAAATTTGACAAGCACAATTTCAGTTTTCTTTGTAATTCTTTTACACAAAAAAAAAATCCGTATTATAAATTTGATGCGAAGTTTGTAACGCATATTCCAATCTTACCATGAACTACAGTTGGTATGGGTCGTTTATACACATTTTAAAGAGATATATGCAAAAAAAATTAAGCTTTTGGTCTTGTTAAGAAAATGGCTCATCTGGTCACAGCAGTTTACATAGAATTCTGGCGCAAAACGCTTGAAGAATTCAATACCACCAGCAGAATTTTATCAACAGCCTCACCTCTTGGAGACAAAGTTCGATAAGTTCTAAGCTCTTCATTCAAAACTATCGACTTATCGGAAAAGCAATCTTTTTCTTTTTTTCAGAATATATTCGAACACACCAGGTAGGCCATGTAGTTTGGTTTTAGTTTTCCTTATAGCTTCTGATTTTTCAGTGCTCACAGTTCGAAAGCTCATCGAACACATCAGTACATAATCCAAAAAAAAAAAGTTTTTGGAATTTTACACATATAAGTGATAGACGTTTAAAAAAAACAAGTAATACAAAAAAAAATTTGGTTTCCGGTTAAGTGCTGGCGCGAGAGAAGACACACACAGACTTATAAAAATGGAGCCAATTTTCGAGTATAGACTACGCAGAACTGAGTTTGCGGGGATTTTCAGACTCTTTGCTTTTTGTTGGTACAACCAACCGCTTTTGGAATAAGCTCAACGTCCTGGAGCAGATAATGTTATTAATCCTGCCTGCTAGTGCTCTCTTTTATGGATTATACATATTATTTAAAAACATTTGGCAGAAGGTAAGTTGACATCATATATTTTTTTTTTTTTTTTTTTTTTGAGGTAGGCTGCACAGTTTCCACAAATGGGTTTTCTATTTGATTTTTGTTTTCTTTCGCTGCAAACAGCGAAACTCTGTACCTGCGGCTGCCGCGAGAGAATTCAGTTCCAGAATCGAAAAATCACGTGTCTCAAACCTACTTGATCCTTTTTTTACCCGCTGTGTAGACACAGTTCTCGGGAGAAAAATTTATTTTTTTTTGACAAGGGGGATACAGATTGGACTGTATCATATAGACATGTACATCTGTCCGTACGTCCCTCCGAGTTTGTGTTCATCTAAGACCTCATATCAGATAGAGTATAAGACATTAACGTAATCCCAATAAAATATGGCATATGCTCGTAGGTACATATGGGATCAATAGACTCTGTGCAGTGTGATTTTCGTAGTCGCGCAGCTGAAGCGTTCTTTCTTGTATATTTTTGTTTGTTTAAGGAGCATACATTATACCACTTTAACTACTTTTCAGCGTGCTACTCCCGGTGCATGGCAATTAATTTATATAGACACAAAACTTGCTGCGCTCAGGGATAAACTGAAACCAATGACTCTTGTCAAGAAAAATAACACTGCGATTGAAGATGAACCCCTTGTGCTAGCCGATAAAGAAATATCTAGCAGCCTCTTAACAATCGACGATAGTAAGATTAGTTCGTTGACCAAACAACTAAAATCCAGCAAACTCGGGTCCACTACCGATAGTAACAAGAGTTCGTTAACTTATCAAGTTGGCATCAAGACAAATCCATCTAGACAAAAAATTCTTTCATTGCCTATGCTAATGCCATCGAGTGACATTAAAATGCCGAAGATCTCAAGCCGAGTGATACAAGAGCGTGAAAAAGCTCGTGAGCGTTTATTACAGCGAAACAGCCGACATCAAAAAATACTCGAGGAAAACATTAGAAAAAGACTGCAGCGAGAAGCTCAATGCTGCATACCACCTATTACAGTCCGCACAAATAATCGAAATAAAACCGTACCCCAGGCTTACATAAATCATATAGCGAGTGAGAGGAGCTATACTAACAGCCAGATGGCAGCGGCATGTGAGGAGCCAATTAATCCTAGAAGGCAACCACCTAAGCCGCAATCGAAAACACGGCTAGACCCGCGCTGGGTTAAATATTAATCAAATTCTCGCTTAATCCAAAAAAAAAAAAACTGACTGCAGACGACAACGACAGGACAGACAACAGCCACACGGAAACAACCACGATAACTCCACAAATAATAAATACTACGGACATATACAAAACACTGATAGATCACAAGCTCAAAAGCGCGCAGCACAAAACAAATTTTATGCAAACAAAACCTTCAGAAGGCGTAACTAAGAACACAAAATAATTTCTTAATTTGTTCATTTACGTTGATTTGATGTTGTTCCGTATATTTCATAATGTTAATAATTTAACAACAAACAAAAAAAACATATATTTTAAGTAAAACGATACAAGAATCAATTTGGCAAAAAAGTCTCGATTAAAAATCAAAATTCTAAATTCGAAATACAAATGTTTTCAACTTAATTCTTTGGGTAAAGTTCTTCACGGTAGCAGCTACTGGAGAATAAAAAGTGGAGCATAATCAAACACTTCGGAATACTATGATCGGATTCAATAAATCTATTGTGTTTACCCAAGAGTAGATGGGGTAGTTTATGTATTAGGAACGCTGTTAAAAAGTTAGCGTTGCTTCATAGCATAAACTAAGACCGTACCGTAATTGTATCACAGTTCCTAGCAGTGTTGTTTTATATTGGGCAGACGCTTGTACAAATGCCTTGAGTGAAGCCCGGGGAGTTTACGAATTGCAATAAAAAACAGCTTCTGCAGAATTCATTATATGGCTTTAACATCTACTATAACAGAGAGCACCTACAGACCCGCAGTGGAAGCTCCAGTTCCATCAAAGTTATTACAGTAGAATCATTTTTCATGGATCATTGAATGAGACGACTAAAGGCGCCGAAGTCTTACAGAATAGTGGGAAACGTTTTCTTGGATGCGGTACCAGGATTACTATATACACAGTTAATTGTAAATCATGACAAAAATACGAAAAAGGTGTAAAAAGGCATGTAAGAGAAATATGCACCGATTTAGTAACCTTAGGTATTAAGTCCACTAAAAGTGGGCACATCGATAGGCCGTGTTGGGCGGGACGGACACTCAAAGCGGTGGGTTGTTGTTGTAACAGCTTTATTTGGGCTGTACCAGGATCAAAATACACACAGTTAATAAATCATGATGAAATAGTACATAGCAATAAGTAATGACAAGAGAAAGATAAACCAAAACCTAACCGTAGCTATCGAGCGTCTCCGGAGCGAGGTTGTCTCGGTTAAACGCATCCATGAATCTACAGCACCCAATTGCGACGAACCGGACGGACAGGTGAAGAGGTGGGTCGTGTTATGAGGTGCTTTTACACACTCCGAACAGCAATCATTGGTGTGCATTAATAGGTAACGACCTGGCAACAAACTGACGCTTCAACCGCTTCCTAATGCAATTGAGCGACAGTAAATATGCTCAGTTTTTCGAGGTCCTGCGATGCCATTTAATATATGTATACTTACTTCGTAGCGTTTGATGCTATCAGGAGTAGCAGTGAGTACAGCGCAGTTGTGCGTGCCACGGAGTGATTCAGCGCAGGTGCGTCCAGCTGTAAGTTACGCTTTTACGATTCGATTCCAGTCTTCCAGTTACCGCTTTAGTTGCCTTCACGGTGCAAGCGGCGCGCTACTCTTTGCTCGGCATTGTCACCACGCTTGCCATTCCGACGTTTGTTGTTGTAGTCCAACCGTGCTGCTGCTCCATGTAAATCGATTTCCTGGATTTCCGAAGATTTGTGCATATCGGTGAATATGCCAAAATCAGCGCTTTGATATTTTGCTGTTATAAAATCGATTTAATTTAATTTAATTAGTGCAAAATTATTTTGTACTTTTTTTGTTGCAAAGATAAAATCGCGCAGTGGTTCCATATTTGCCAGCGTGTTGCATGCTGTTTAACCCTCTTTTCAACGGACGGTTTTATATACTCCAATTTTGCTTGCAGTTCCGAAAACCGCTATCGCCCCAATATCGCCCGTATTTCATTTCTAAAGTGTTTCTAAAATCGCCTAAAGCAAGTTTTTGTAAAATACAAATGGGAAATATTTTGTGTTAAGAAATTGTTTATTTCTGATCTATAATTAAGAGTAGGCCTCATCTCGAGACCTGGTTTCTCATATATTGTTTTTCTATGTATTTTGACGCGTAGATTCCAAATATGCTATTCCAAAAAATAAAAACCACGTTTTTCTGGCACTTCTTATTATTTCCTCATATATCCATCAAATTTGATGCGATTTGCTTAAATTGTAAAAGTTCTCTATCTAATCTTTATGCGGATGGGATAAGATTTGGTGGAGTTACAGGCGATCAAACTCTATATAGTGCATTTTTAAATAAAAATTTTTACAAATCCTTCAAAAACGTTATGTTGAAGTTATTTGAAAATTAATGAAAAAAGGTAATTCCCATTTCTGTTCACATATTCACTATTCAAATCTCAAGTACATATTTTTGCTCAAACTCCTTCATTTGTGAACCCTGGTATCTTCACGAATTTGCTTTCACCAATAATCAGCCATCCTGCCAGCGTCTCAATAGCCTTCATAACACTTCAATTGCTGGAATTTCCTGGTTGGAACGCTCACCATGCTCCGCACCAAAATTCGAAGGAAATGTTTCCAAATCCATAGTCTTCAAATATTTATTTTTGTTCAGCGTATCGGTAAAATGCACAAAATAGACATTTATTTTAACACAAATGTCACAACCGTTTTCTTTTATGCAAATTTGGTAAAAATTAATGGATATATGAGTAAATGACTAAAAAAAAAAACTGCCTAAGAACGCATTTTTGAGTATATCTCGAAACGGTTCTTAAGAAAATCTACACCCTACACTATGTTGAAGAAATTCTATCAGAAACCAGCAGTTTTTGTGTAAACTAATGTGGACGGGTAGAGGATTGGAGCTAAGTTAGTTGCGAATAAAATAATTTGCTAATTAAAGAAATTTAGGAATGAGCAAATTTTGAACCCCATATTCGGATATGCTATGTGCACAATTACGTAAATGTTTTGCTTTGTTCAATTTGGCATAGCGACTGGTGATTTCTTTAAAAATTTGTGAAGTGCAATTAAATAAAAAAAATTTATTCGATTGTAGCCAAGGACAAAAAAAACTATCGATAGTATCCCGATGTTGGTGCTAATAAACCAGTATAACATTTGAGGGTTAAGATACATGCGACCCGCACGAAAATTTTGCACCCATGCAAGTTATTATTTTCTTTTTAATGAAAAAAGTACAACAAAAATGTTGAGAAAATGTAAATTAAATCGATTAATATATATAGCAGCAGATTATCAAAGCGCACAAATCTTAAGAAATTAAGGAAAAAGATTTACATGAACAACGGCACAGTTGGAGTGCAAAAAACCACGGAATGCAAGCGGAGACAAGGTATAGCAAGAAGTAGAGCTCCGGTAGCAACGTGCAGGCGGCTAAAGCGTCAACGAAGATTGGACTCAATCATAACAGCGTGATTTACAGCTGCGCCTATAGTGCGCGGTGATCACCTTCGCAGCGCCGTGATCAATTAAACCGATTTCCGAATCTAACCCCTTGCTTGAGTGCTACAGGATGCAAATCGGAATCGAATGTTGATGGGCGATTTTTACAAATCTGCAGGGAAAATGTGCCAACACTTAAGAGCTTTACGTAATCTACAAAAGCAACCTGGCTATGCGGGCTGCGTTTATGGTTGTCGTACACCGGCGACATGGAACAAAGTTGAAGCATCGAACAGTTTGACAAGAAGCCACGGATTTGGGAACTGTCTA
Source organism: Leucophenga montana (assembly GCA_035044765.1). Classification (NCBI taxonomy): domain Eukaryota; kingdom Metazoa; phylum Arthropoda; class Insecta; order Diptera; family Drosophilidae; genus Leucophenga; species Leucophenga montana. The sequence continues at coordinate 7,333 of JAWNNQ010000174.1, forward strand.
ACGACTTATTTTGCTTCTGCTGCGAAGTGGCACAATGCTACACTCTTCAGCTTTGCACACATGGTCATTGCATTGGTAGTGTATACCGTCCAGCTGGCATCGCTTTTAAATCGAATGCTGTAGCAGGAGATGAAATAAGACATTTCACAGTTTCGATGTCAGTTGCAAAAATGCGCTGCAACGTTGATCGCTGGGCAGTCAGTCAATGAAACGCCTGTTGCCGCCTGCTTGCGGGTTAGTATTTGCTCGCCGCGTAACCTTTCCATGGACGTCTCACTACTGTTAAGTACGCATAAAGTGTCACGACAACTGACCAAATGGACTGCAGACGATGCATCGTTATCTGTGCATCTGAAGACTGGCTAACTAGTGCAATTTTATACGCCATCGGGCAAGAGCGCGCTATCAACGTATCAAACATACCATAATTCGCTTGCCTGTCCATATCGTTGATGCCCAATGATGAATTTTACAGCACTATCGGTTTTCGATGCTACAATTTTGTGCGTCTGTCGCTGATGCCCAGTTTCGTGTCGCTGGTGTACGACTTGAGTGAGGCGTACTTTCCGTGGTTCCACAAGTTTAACGACCCTGAGTGAGATTCTGTGCAATTGAGCAAAGATAAAAAAAGTTTTGACAACAAGGAAGAAAACAAGACGTATCATCTGGAAACTGGGTAATCCTCTTTCAATATAGATGAGTACTTGCGATAATAGGACCGCTGCAATTGAAGCAAAATTTTTTAATACCAAGAGCCATCATGGCTACTCGTACATTTACAACTTCGATGTGAATTCAGCAAATACAAAGGAGTTTTCCTTGCATACGCAATGATCAAGTGATTAAGATACACATAGTTTTTTTTTTCATTTTTAATTTATCGCGAATGATAAAAAATAATTTTTTTAGAATGATTTTTACTTCGCACACTTTATGCCCAAACGTTGCAGAAGCTCAACGGTTCTATGTATAACGTATAGGCTCGGATGCGAACATGGTGACATGCTGCTTGGTCTCAATTAAACCATCAAATCGCAGAAGCCGGAGGACACATGCACTTCATGCGATACACAGCGCTTACCAATTCGTGGATCGGTAAGTTCATCTTTTTATGCCGTAGTACAGTATATTTGAATTTATTATAGAGTAGATTTATAATGCCCATTAAGTATTTTATCTGCCAGAATCCTTCATATGGCCACACAGAAATCTCTGCTCATAATCCAAAGCAACTATAAGTGCGTGTTTTTTGAGTAAAGTAGTAACGCCGTATTACTGCAGAGAACGACACATCGAGGTAGGGAGCTTACAACAACGCTAAGGATTTTTGTTTGTAACATGCACAAGTATCTTTGATCAAATCGAGCTGAGCGTGCAGAAGTACTCGTATAACACACAATCTCCACGCCGAAACAACAAACACAAGAAATCGAACCAGGCAGAATGTAAATCAACTGAAAATATTGACTATGGTACTCTAAAAGTACGGTTTCAAGTTGGAAACACCGTTCACGAATGAACATTTTGAGTCGAGTTGGAGCCCGTACACGAGTATGTATATGCGTTTATCTACTTACATGCTTAATTAGCTAAAAAAAAATTCTCTTATACTTTTTCTTTAGGCAGCAATAAACCAGAGCAGAAATAATGTAAAATTTCTACCATCGGAAGATTATGAAAGAAGTTATTAAAGACAACGGATATAAATTAAACGATTCGCCTGTACGATTCTAAACCAGGATATAGCTGCAGATAAGATAAGTTCACGGCCAAGGTTTCAACTAAGAATGGTAAAATAATAAAAAAAAAAATAATGTATGCAGGGTATTATGCATTTACGGTTAGCGCTATCAATACGACTCTTAGTGCGTTGGAAAGATATATGTGTTCCCGACTTTTAGTCAAAAATTGCATGAAATTTGGTTCATTAGAAGTGACATTATTGCCGTCAGCCGGAGTGCAGTTCAATATGTAGGTACAAACTTTTTTGATTGATGGTTGTTGATTTTGTGTAACAAACGCCAACTTCCTTCTGCGTGCACACACCTTCCAGTAGCTTAAATTTTTAGTCAAAATGCGATAATTTGTTGTTTTGGAAATGCATAATTTAAATTCCATGAATTTGAATGAAGATTTTGGCACATATTTGATGAATGGAAAATTTTTGACGGAATCGTCGGTGTTCACTCATTTGGTTTGGTTGGCCAGCATATTGGTCTTCGTTTATGTCCTCACGAAATTAATCAAGTATCAATTGGTGGTACTGAAAATACTTCTATATCGGCGGCATTATTCGCTTCAACGCCTTCAAATAGGTTAAAGTAGTGTCTTCTCCAGCTTTCCATTTTCATTCAGGCGTTGGTAAAACTCATCTTTGGCCACATTACATTCTATTCCATTGGATTATAGAACCTTATTCAAATTCGTGTTTCCTCGCATGGCAGTGTAGATGTCACAGGATATTTTTATACCATTCACACAGAGTGTGAAATGGTATTATCAGTTTGTCTGAAAATTTGTAACGTATTAAAGGAGGCATCGTAGACCCCATAAAGTATATATATTCTTGATCATCTCGACGAGACGAGTCGATCTGGCTATGTCCGTCTGTCTGTATGTTGTTGCGCATTTGATTCTCAACTGAAGAGTTCAATTATCGAAGCAGAGATTTTATTTGGTAAGAATTATGTGAATTTTTCCTGCCAATTTTTGCGAATTTTTTATTTGGAAAAAAAGGGGGCGGCGGGTGTTATGCAGAAGTGCATATTTGTGGGGAATATGGTTTTCCCCGTGTTTTGGCGTGGCCAGGCCACAAAACATATATTTTTTTTTTTTGCAAATGGCATAAGCCGCTACAAACTGTAGAACCGTCGGACCGCCTGGACAATATTCAGCGTGCGACCGTGCATGCCTTGGAAAGAACAAGGTTAGGACGAGCTACGCACTAGACTATAGCGGCAGTTGCGCCCCTCCCCTTATACTTAGTAAGTGTTGAGCATATGTATGCCATACATTTTACGCCCGATGTATCAGGTTAACGCACACATTTTCGCAAAATTTTTACACTAGTCAATAAAAAAAGTGCTGGTAGAAAATTCTAAAGGAAAAAAGTATTACATTTATTTTGAAGAAGAACAAAACAACAAGGAAAAATGGCACATGCTGGCGCAGAAGTTTCGCAAGTGGTGCAACCTACGGCTGAGGCCGTTATTGATCTTCGCAAATCTATGCGTGCCAAGGATCTGCCGGTATATATCAGTTTGCCATGTTTGAGCGCTGATCAATTTAAGAATTATGATACATGGTTTGACACCCAACTAAAACACTCACGCAGTTTCGCATTCCGACTAGGGTGAATGACGAACAGTTAAGTTCCGTTCTGCGTGCGGCGAGAAACATATTGTGCAGCAAAAAAGCGATGGTCGACACTATATTTAACGGTGGAATAATACCTCTAATTGAATATTGCTTAGAGTTGGACAGGCCCATGATGCTGCAAAGGGATGCGCTATGTTTGGTAAAGAACTTAGGTCTCTACGGAACTTCGACTCAAGCTCTAAGAAAATTGTAGCGCAGTTGGTAGTGATTCTTGGTGGTTCATTGGAGCAAGATGACAAAAAGAGTGCACTAGAAGTGATGTGGTGCATAATAGGTCATGACAGTAAATTGCGAGATATCGTTTTGCGTGAAGGCGCCCTAGAGATGATTTTCAAAATAATGAGTACCTATGAAGCCCCTCATATATGTCATACAATTTTTCCAGCGATTCTTGCGGCACACTTCATCACCGCTCGAGACAAGTGTAGTACGTCAAATATTAATTGAACTATACAAGCAGAAGGATAATTTTTGTTCCCCGTGTGCCGGACGCAATGGCTGGATTAAATGTATAGGCTGTGTAGCTGCGTGTAGGCCAAAGTATATTTCACTTCTATATGAAGTTGAACTAGAGAGCGCACTGATATAAATATTGAAGCATAAAACGAAAACGAACAACTTTATACGTTGCATGAATTGCAAAATTTTTATAAGAAATTATCAGAAGTCAAACCGGCTGCGCTTAAATATGCTCTATTGTTCATAGCAAATGCTGCCACATATCCAGTAAATGTACGTTTTATCTGCAACATGAAAATGCTGCCGAAGTTGTTGGTGTATCTTAGTTCGGACAAAATTGAAATACAAAAGGAAGCCGCTTGGGCCATAAGAAGCCTCACATCAATTGATTCCGTCATTTTAGAATTGATCAATCGTGAAGATTTGACCTCTCTGAGCATTCCCTTGCTGTCCGAAGATGTAGAAGTTGTTGTCCTGTGTCTCGATGTTATCAAACAATTAATGAAGAACAAAATTACTAATTTCATAACTGTTTTTCAAGTTTTTCAGTTGTGCGGTGGTCTTAAGAAACTAAAACTAATTCGCCATAAGAATTCCCAAATAATAAAGATGAGACGTAAATTAATAGATCAAATGTTTATGACTATGACTGCTGCTGCTGCTGTTGCACCTCCTGCTGCTGCTCGCATGCAGATCGACTAATCAATTGCATAATATCAGATCTCAAATAAATCTTGTTCAAAGTACCAGCGTCAACTAACTACGTTCGTAGTTTCCGCGTCTGGATGTGAGGATAAAAAAGCAAATCCATTACTTCTACATACAGTAATATCGAATTAAAACAAAAAAAAAAACAAAAATTAGGTCTGAAAATACCTAACGCAACATCATTTCACTTTGCACACAATTTGGCGTTCATATTTGCCATATACAACAAACAAACAAAATTATTTATAATATAAATTACTTAAATGTGTAATTTACACACAACTAACTTGGGTTTTTGAATTTAGTTGACCCATTTGAAATCGCTTCAAAACCACTTAATAAAAATTTATGAAACTTTTACCAAAACTTTTTTTTTGTTGTTAACTCTTCATGTTCGGTCAGGAGGTGGTAGTCGACCTCTATATGTTTGGCATAAACTATCTACCAATCTGCCATATAATTATCATCCTCTATATTTAATTCTATTGAAAATAAGTTTTCAGCTTTGAAATCAGAAACAGAAATGCTATCACAATTCTTCTCGGAGCTTAGTGATTCCAAAAGCACAAGGACATCTGCTGGCAACGGTTTGTTTTTGCATTGAGCCGCTCGTTTATTTAGAAATAGACTGGATAAAAGAAGATTCGAGGAATCCATTGCTCTTTGGAAAGCAACCGTCATATTGTTAAGTGTTTCGCAGCAGCCGCGGGTAGTACGATTAGCCACAAAACTATTCCAAAAGTATCCATTAATTTTAGTAGTATAACGGTAGTAGCGAATAAGGACTGATCAATAGTAAATGGCTCGCTGTCACTAAATCTATGTTTATATATACATATAGTATACTGTGGTCAGTCGACTTGTGGAATCCACAACTTACGATTAGTTTCAAATTTTTAAAACTGCTCAAATAGTACTTCTTCCTACAAAAGGCTTATGCGGCAAACAGTGTAATCCAAGACGTTCTTAAGGGACTCTCACACTTAAACTTCGGCTTTAATTTCACATAATTTTATTTTGGCACAAGTTGGTTTTAACTCCACAGTACACGGGCACGTTGGTTAGTTTTCATACCATTCACACTTAATGTGAAACGGTATTATCAGTTTGTCTGAAAGTTTGTAACTCATTAAATATCGTAGATCCCATAAAGTGGTATATACTCTTGATCAGTTCGACGAGACAAGTCATTCTAGCCATGTCCGTCTGTCTGCCTGATTGGATGTTTTTGCGCATTTTTTGGGCACCAATTTTTAAGCTATCCAGTTGAAATTTTGCACATATACTGCTTTTTATTGCTGTTTAATAGAGTATCAAGATTGGCCCGCTACGCCCACTTTTTGGAGTAGCTCAAATACAAACCCACCGTACAATTTTGTGTTTTTTAAGAATAAATGCTTCACTTAAACCAATATTAGCATGAAATTTGATTTGGTGGATTTTATTGGATAACCGCTTCATATATATATATATATATATATATATATATATATATATATATATATATATATATATATATATATATATATATATATATATATATATATATATATATATACAAATGGGCGTGTCCCTCCCACTTTTTGGTGTAGTCCCATATAAGCCCACAGCTCCCTTTTATGCATTTGTATGGAAAAAATATCAACTTGAAATTCGATATGATGGCATCTTACACATGTACTACATCGCCTCATACACATCTGCTAGTGAGGATGGATAGGAGAGCCCACTTTTTGGGGAAGCTGCTCTTTATGTTTTACAATACTATTTAAAATTTCGCGTGAATGAAAGTAGAGCTTCGGTTCAACCGAAGTTAACGTTTTTTCTTGTTTGTATTGCGGTGATGTCACTATTGTATTTCTCTTTCACTTCCCTATAGAGGGTCCGCACATTCCAGTTGCATAACCATATGTCATTTCCTTCAAATCGTATGCGGGTGTCGTTATCAAAGTGGGTTTGTATCCAAATAAATAGCGATCAATAACTCAACTAATGTGAACGTCTGTAAACTATCACGCTGCTACACTCTCCAGCTCTGCACACATGGTCATTGCATTGGTAGTGTACTCCGGCCAGCTGACATCGCTTTTAAATCGAATGCTGTAGCAGATCGCCAGCAGCCACTGTCATAGTGCAGTAAGATGAATAAGGAGGTCTCACCACTACTAAGTATGCAGGAAGTGTCACGACAACTGACCAAATGGACTGCAGAAGATGCAGCGTTATCTGTGCATCTGAAGACTGGCTACTATTATTATTATTGGGACATTAAAAACCGCGACCTAGAGAGATCTATTGTTTTGTCCTTCTTACTTAGATGTCCCGCTCTAGTCCAACTTGTTGAATAAACCCTAGTATTGTCCTAGGATCTAACTTCTTAAGTTGTGAAAACTGGCTAACTAGTGGGGGCTACCCTAAAATGTGGGCGTAGCGTGTCAATTTTGATACTCTAGTATTAAACTGCAATAAAAAGTAGTCTATGTACTGACTTACAACCGGATATCTTAAATATTGGTGCCCAAAATATGCGTAACAACATTCAGACGGACATGGCTAGATCGACTCATCGAGCTGGTCAAGAACATATTTACTTAAAGGGGTCTACAATGCCTCCTTTTTTATTCACATATTATTCTAGAGAACATACTATTTTTGCTCAAACTTCTGCTTCCTCTTAACCGTTGAATCCTCGCGAATTTGCATTCAGTAATAGTCAGCCACCATGCCTTCGTTACAAAAGCCTTCATAACACTTTTAAATTGCCGCAATTTCCTGGTTTGAATGCTCACCTTGATCCGCACCCAAATTCGGAGGGAAAGTTTCCAAATGCATAGTCTAAAATATATATTTTTGCTCAAACTATCGGTCGATAGAGACATATTTCTAGTATCACCAGTTGATGATGACTGGCTTTGAGAACCAACGGAGTATAATCATGTCGGCTGAGTAATTAAAAAGCTGAAGGATAGTCAACATTGTGGCTTCAGTTCAAAAAGGTTTACCAGTTAAAAAAATGTTCACTCTATCCGTGAGTACAACAAAGACATCTATTCTATTCGTCTTCAGCGACATCAAAGAAGGCAGTGTTCTCTTTAAAGCGAAGAAAAGTTTCAGGTAGGGTGATGCTTCATCGTGTGACTTTTTAAATCGCTTGATACAATACATCCTATGCCAATTGCAACACAGTTTATCTTAACAAGATAACTTCATTCTTCATTATTTAAAATTGAAAACATAAAATAGAACCAAATTTTTGACAATGTGTCTGTACAGACACAGCAACGTAGAAGAGGGCTGAGATAGCAACGATACAAAGGGCACCAGTCTATTGTCTCTCATACCTTTGAGCGAAGAACCCTAAATGCAGCAAGTTCTGTGTCATGAATTTCTATTTTATATTTTACATATTTATTTATGCGAATATTTGAACTAATGCATGTAAGTATTTCGATGAATTGACCCATGGACCATGGACAACTTTCGGCTGTACGGCATTTGACATTTATGCCGGATGTCAAACGTTCACATTCGAATTGACTTGAGACTGAAACTGAGACGCAATCGTTGCCATAGACTTTCAAATTCAAATCAGTGACCCAGCCAAACCAAAGCAAATGAAACCCCTTGGGGCGATAGTACTGCAAGCGATGGCTCATATTATTTTATATATATATATATATATATTTTTTTTTTTTTTTGGGTACAAGTGGTATAGCATTGTATGCACGGTCCTCAGCATGCGTTCATTGTCATCATTCTTATCATTGTGCGATGTTTTATTATTGCTACATTTTAGTTTTTGTTGTTTATTTTCGTTTGAGAGTATTTATTTGAAATAATAATTTGGTTGGAGGAATGTTCCGTTTTTGTCAGTTTTAGAAGTAATTTGCGATTTGATTTGAGATTGGATATTTTGTACTATGAAATTCACAATCTCAAGCTGAAGTGAAATCAAACCTCAAAAGTGACAAAATGGAACATTCCAATCAAGTTGTTCAGATCGAAATTGAGAACAGTGGTGAGGATTATAAATTATTTACAGACATACATATATAGATTTGAACACATTTTTAAGCAATTCAATATAATATAATAATATAATAACAATATAATACTCTTCACTGGATGACCAAAAAAAAAAAAAACAGCAGATTGTTTCAATCAGTGAACAATATCTACAATATCTCTCTATATATATGTAGTATGTATATATTTATAATATGAGCAAGACATTTTCAGTTGCTTCAAGTGTCAATTAGGACAACACAAAAACGCAACAATCCAATAAGTTTAAAACGAAAGTCAGCAACACTTAACTTAAAATGCCAAATACACAAATGACCAAACAATAAATGACCCCAGGGGATCGAAACACTGAATACAGCATTGAAGATGGACAGTAAAAGGACTTAAGCATAGAAAATCTATACAAACCAGTCAACCAAATAAAGCAAACAAATAAACAATAAATGAACAAGGACGACAACGACGACGACGACGACACAAGTGACAAAAAGTTGCTACTGAAAGGTCAGAAAGCCAGCCATCCAGCCAGCAAGAAACACAGCACAACACAATATTTAGTTGGAGCATAGAATTATACTAAGTATCTGTATATCTGGATTGAGATTTGGTAGATGGCATAAAAGTCTGTACAAACTATTTAATATAAAGAAACTACAATGGTTTGTCATTGGCAGACTGTAAATAACTAAACAGCATATTTAAACAATGCTAAATTGGGACAGAGAAAAAAAAAACAAACCAAAAAACAAATTATGTAACAATATGAGCAAAACCGAAGTTTTTATACGCTTCAAATGCATTTGAAGGAGTAGACATGGTTTGCAATGAGCAGTTCCCTTAAATCATTGAGCAAGTATCACACAAAATGACACAACACTAAATTAGTTCACGTCAACTTAAGCAGGATGCTTAGTAGGAGGGCAAGTGTTAGAAAAAAAAAAAAAAAAAAATGATTATTAGTGGAATCGTACTTCGAGCAAATATTTTTTCAAATATATTCAAGCATATCCCCAACAGACTAATTAGTCGATATGATGACAGTTAATTTTCAGGCTTACCAGACTTTGGATAAGTATTATCTCTGCACATTTCATAGCACAACATGGTATTCTCAATGGTAATAGAGGAACAGAAAATGCATGATATCCCTCATAGGCGCCAATGTTGTTGCACAAAGTGTACGGAGCTACCTATTAGAGATGAGCTAGTGAGTGATTTTAATTTACTAAATTTTTTTATTTAATTATTTCGACATGACATTATACGACATGTCCGCCTTCTTTTTGCCTATACTCCACCTCAACTCGCGTGAGGTTTATCTGATCTTAGGTTTATATGTTGCAGCCGTAGCAACAAAATTACTCCAAAGCGTCTTAACATTCGTATTGACGGGATTTGGATGAAGTATATATTGCAACGGCTGTAGTCTATTGTTGACGACTGCTACCAGCATTTCTTTTGCGGTTGTCATTAAGGTTGAATGGGCTCCGTACAAAAATCATAGAAATTGAGGCGGTAACAGGGTATTTTAGGTGGTCACCTGATTTGTATATATTCCAAGTGGCATCTCCTCATTACAATTCTTTGAGACTAATTCCATACTTCAGGAAACCGCCATCATTTTCTGGAATATCTTCTTTTTTGTGCCATTTTCTGGAGAGGATTAGCTTAAAATGGTACAAAAAACCAGAGGAGAGTGTGGGAGATAGTCGGTATCACTAGGTTCACGCAATAGGATATGGACTCCTTACAAAAATCATAGGAATTGAGGCGGATTCCAATTGGCATCTCCTCATTACATTTCTTTGAGACTAATTCCATACTTCAGGAAACCTCTATCATTTTCTGGAATATCTTCTTTTTGTGCCATTTTCTGGAGAGTTCACGCAACAGGATATGGGCTCCTTACAAAGATCTTGGGAATTGGGGCGGGAACATGGAATTTTAAGTGTACATATTCTAGTGCCAAACATTGCTGATTGCAGCGCCCATTTTGAATTGAATCACAGGTAGTGAAATATCGCTCAACTCTACTACCTATGTATTTGGAAGTTCTGCATTATGATATCAGCTGTTTTATTATTTTTTTTCTTGTGACGACTTCTATCATGTAAAATAAGGGACAACTAGAAAAAATAGAACATAATTAACTAAATCCCATTTAAATGCGAAATGATTTGCGTTGTTGTTGTTGTTGTTGTAACAGCTTGGTTTGGGCTATATCAGGAAATAATATATACACATATATACAATTTACTATATTATGAATCGATTGTATTGTGCAAAGTGATTTTGAATGGGAGAGAAAGATAGACCAAAATGTAACCCTAGGTGAAGTCGTGCCACGACTTTTACTGTTCTGCCATTGAAGGAAGTAATAATGAGTATAGAACTTTCACAATAGGCCAAAGAAGCGAAATGGGCCTATAAGAGGAACCAAGTTCAGCTTTACTGCCAGGTTTCAAGAGAGGTACATTCCATTCGAAACACATGGATCCGCTAGCTCAGCGCTCTTTGCTACATGTTCCATCACCGACTGCAGATACTGGACGAAAATAATTCCAGAGTTGTTTAATATATTCGGATTGGTTATTGTCCGAATTGCATGGCGAGCACATCTCCATATATAAAACGGAAAAACCACATATTAAATGTAATAAGCTGATGCGCACACCGAAGCATCTCATAGTTTACTTCGCTTTGAGCTAGCGAAGACTGCTGTGACTACGTGCACAATAACAGACGCCGAAAGCTGCTGGTGTCTGCACGCCGGGCTGGGGACCACAAAACTACGTTTCCCTAACAAGTGCTTTGCGATCCCATTGATCATGGGTCCCTAAAGTATCAATCTCCTCTCTCAAAAATAACTACAAACGCACGCAGCAAACAGTCGAAAATGCGTCTCCCCTGCCACTCCTTTACCCTTCCCCACTTTCCACATGCTACGTCTTATTGAAGGAAAATCAAAAAAATTCAATAAATTTTCTGTTTATCCAATCGCCACGAAACTTCACAGGATCACCCACGGGATTATTTTGAATATTGCCACAAAATTTGATCAAAATCGGTTGAGCGGTTTCGGAGTCTAATGGGAACGAACATACATACTTCCATTTTCAAATATATATTTATATAGATAGATTACATTTATTTATGCAATTCGTTGACCGTACCCGGATTCTATAAACCGGCTACAGCTTTCTTCCCATTAACGCCATTTGCAGCCTCATATTCAAATGTGAGGAAGCGATCCGATAGAATGCTATTGTTGGTGCTCCGCACTATTTATTTCTTCTCGCGCAAAAAATTACAGGCAGATGTGAAAAATATTCAAACTTCGGTTACAACGAAGTTTCTTCTAAGAAAAGTCTGGCAGCATCTCAACTGTTAATGTATATTTATAGTTAAAAAGTGTCCAAATCGAGCCTCTAGGTAGGTTTTGATTTTTAATTTCTATTTAGAAATTATTTTTGTTTTAAATTGTTCAATAGTATCATGTTCCGGTTTTACAAAATTTTATTTCTTTTTCAATAGAAAAAAAAAACGAAATTATTTTTTTTTAAATTCTTTAAAAAAAAAAACAATAGCCAAATATCCAAAATCCGTTTTTGCAATAAACGTGTCTCAATACAACAAATTTAATACATAATATCGCAGACAATAATGCCGACATTCAGAAAGTGTGGAATTTGCCGGCCGGCAACACTTGCAACTCTAAAGGAGAACACCATGCGGCAATGCACAAAAAGCACCGCATATCAAGTAAGAAAACCGCAGTGTGTTTGGCAGCGCCGGACGATAGTACCGCGGAATATTACAGGACGACAGCAGGAACAGACGCTACAAGCATGGTATGCCATAAACAGTTATTTGGTCAATAAAATAGCGCATGTACTCCAAATTTCTGTGTTGGATGTGTGTCAATTTTTGTATAATTTTTCGTGGCAAAACTTTGGTAAGGCAACTAATCCGAACGGGCACAAGTCCTGCTACATACCAATGACCGAGATCGATTCGAGTGAGATATACATTGGCATATTCGATGAGAATGGCAATTTGCGTGATCCAATGCTTACAACGCACTTAATACATTTGATACAAATAATGCAAACGGCAATGAGTGGTCCACCGATGGGTTATATCGCTTATGAGTATTGTCCGACGGCAGCGGCCCGTTCCGCTGCTAGAGCAGCGGCAGCGCGTGCTCAGCATGTTGACATATACGAGATTCTCCAAATGCGTCCGCCAAAGGAAAAACGCGGCTGCTACGGAGTCTGTGATCCATTGGCTGTGGCACGGAAACGCAAGCCATGCAATACATATATCACGGCGCACGAGTGCGAGGCAGAGGCGTGCGCGGTTGATGATGAACTTATCGGTAGGCTGGGATTCGGTGCCTCTGACTATTTGGCCTCGATGCTCGAAAGCGGTACAGTCGAATACGCTGCGGATGGCAAATCACGCCGCAGGTCTGCTGACAGAACACGTTCTGCTGGCGTGTCATCAAAGAAAACCTCCAGCAAACGAAAGCAGCTTGAAGGTGTTGAAGGAAAGGGTAAAGCTAAGACTGCAAAAGGTGATGCTGCCGATGACGGAAGGAGGCGCTCAGATCCTGAGTCAATAGCAGCAGCAGCTGCTGCTAAATCACATGATAAACAAATAGCCGCAGCGGATGCGCAAGAGCCGGCCAAAGCTTATGGTGCAAAAGAACAAAGGGAAGGGCAGACAAAGAAAAAAACACCAGCAGAAACACAAGCCAAGGCAGAAGGCGGCGCGCAGATGCAAAGACAAGCGCAGGCACAGCAACAGGCGCAGGCGAAGTCGCCGGCGCAGGCACAGAAACCAACGGAGGCTGAAAAACAAACGGAAGCGCAGAAACCGGCGGAGGCTGAAAATAAAGCACAAGATCCAAAACCAGCAGGCGTTGATAAGCGACAAGTTGAGATAGTTCAAGAGACAGAGAGTGGTGCTGCGGCCCTAGATGCGACGGTTCCACAGACAGGAAAGTCCAAAAAACGTGCTTCATTCAAAACCGATGAATCTGGAAAAGTTAGCTCAAAAAAGAAAGGCGCTAAGACGAAAGGTGCTAGAAAAAGTGACAAAGGCGGTGCGAAGAGCGCTGGTAAAGGCGGAGCGAAGAAGGGCAAGAAGCACAGTCGCGCCGGTTCATCGGTGACATACACAGAAGGGCGTTCAACAATATATGATCGCGGTATAGATATACGTCGTGTAACTTCCAAAGTAGAACGGCTACCCATGTCGACCAAAATGCCAAAATATATAGAGCCAAAAAAATATAGTGAAGACCTCTCTGAAGACGATTTAGATTTGATTCAAACTATCGAACAGCGTTTAACAGTATCTGAACGATCTGCACGATCCACGCTAGAAAGCTTATCGGACTTGTACGCAAAAGTCGCCGGTGGAACGAGCGGCTCGAAGTATGCACAAAGCCCAAAGCCGTTAGGTCGCATTAAACAGATGCACTTCGAATGGCCAAAGCCAGTAGTCGAGGTGAGACCAAAATATGTTGGCACAGGCAAAACGTACTATGGCGCGCAGATGCCAGTGCTAATGCACGAACCGTTCGATAACACAAAACCATGGACCTGGATACGCCGTCATCCGGATCAATTGCGTGTTACAGCACGCGGTAGCATCGGTCATGGGCCGGTGCATCGTTATCGACGTCAATCTGTTGAAGAACGCTATCAAGCCGTCTCAGTGAAACGCCCAATATCCAGCATCATGGAGGTAAAGATGTCTCCAACTATGAAGAGATATCAAATGTTCGGCAATGAGGATGCAGAAAGGCAAGGCTCAACCGTAAACACTAGAAATGGTAGCATTAACGGACCCAAGAGGCAACGTGTCGCAGCGAAAAGGCACAGTGGCGCATTAAAGGGGCAAACTACACGTTTCAAAGAAACAGTCTAGAATTTAAATTAAGGTTGAAAAAAAAGAAGAAAAAAAACAAAAACAAAACAAAGACAGTAACATGTCGCGTTATTCGAGGTGATATTTCCCAAAAATTAACGAACAATTATTTAATAAATTTTAATTTACAAATAATTCTTTTCTTATTCTTCTTCTTCTTCAATACTAGCATAAAGTTCAAAACAAACACGGATGAAGTCGCAACGAGTCATCAGTTCGGAGAGCTGAAATAGTTAAAAAACAAGATTTTTAAGATCTTAAGATTATAATACTCGTATTAATATAAAATAGTATAGCATTGAATTATATTTAAGCTTAGATAAGTTGGAAAACTTTCTAGATAAGCTTTATAGCGAGTAGTTAAAAAAAAGGATCTGTATATAAATAGGCAAGTGCACAAAAATTACACGCTTATTAGCCCTCCTAAACACAACATATACGCTTGATTTTTTTACTGTGAGAGGTTGTGAAATATTGCGTCTATGATAGGTAAAAACCAGGTAACGCGGTATCGGTCAATCACAAAAACCTGAGCACTCTTGCTCTCTCAGCTCTCACAATTTGCCACAGGAAAAGGCAGCAGACGAAAATGTGTTGTTTTGGCGTGTGTGTGTTGTTGGCAAGCATCAGTTGAGAGGGTGACTCATAGTGTTTTTGGTAAAATTTTAAATCAAAAAAGCGAAGGGGAGATAGTTCAGTAGCATTCTATCTGGCCTAAACACAACGTATTCGCTTGATTTTTCTTTTGTTCGGAAGATTGTGAAGCGAGGTAGTGCACAATCTATATTTTTTGTCCAAATAAGTTCAGTATTTTGGACGTTAAAGGTCTAACATACATATACAGAGTTAAAAAAAAGGGACTTGCAGGGTTGTCGCTGAAAACGCTTTCGCCTCAAAGTTTTATGAATGAAATTTAAACATTTTGTGTTTTTTTTTTTGAGAATTTAGGATAGTGTTGATGAGTTATGTTAAACGAAAGCTATGGGCTAGGTGGGCCTTGGCTTGCAGTATCTAGTATCTTCTAGTAGTAGTAGTCTTGTTGACTTTTTTGTGTTTTAAATGTTAGCGAACGATGTTCAAACGACAATCAAGACAATAACTTTCTATGATGTTGCGGAGCTTGAGGAGGCTAAGAACACTGAAGAGCTTTGTATAAAACGATGCTATTGCTGATGATGATGATGATGATTGCACTTACATACAATAATATGTACTTCTGTGTGCTATTTCTATTTGCAATTCAAACTGAGTTGAGCTGAAATGATTTGAGATGAGTTGAGTTTCGTATTCAGATGAGTGAGGTGAGTGCTTACATGTTATATTCATAATTAAGCTTGACTATTTGTAATTTTTAATAAGACACGTTACAACAACAACAGCAATGAGAACTTTGCGCTACTTTTCAAAAAATAACAGCCATGCTAAAAAAAAAAAAAATAAAAAAAAAAATAAAAAGAAATAAACGTCGGCACAACAAATAATAATAATAATAATTCTGCACAATTCAGACAAAACGAACATAGAAGAGAACGAGTAGCTGTAGAATGTAGTATGTTAAATACAATATACTTGTATGTATACCTAGGTAGTATGTAAGAAAAACAATATAAAATAAGCATGAATAATTAGAATATGTTAAGTGTTTTGTAACACACCGACAGCAACGTATACTAACACCTTACCAACGGACTAACGACACCCACCTACTTTGACGCCCATATGCTATACAGCGAAACTGCCACGGAACAGTTGAAAAACCATATGAAACACTGAGCAAAAATTGTTTGTTACATCTTACATAAAACAGCAGAAGTAAATAGTGTGTGTGTGTACATAGTATTCTGCTTTCGTTTTGGTCGAGTCTATTGGAAATAGTTTTTCTTGGAAATTCACAGATGTCGAAGATTTTTGCACTATCAAGCACGTGTGGAACTTTACCGAAGGTCGGTATTATCTCCCTACCGCACTGTTTGTTTGAAGTCGTTATGGGAAGTAAAATCGCGACTCTGTCTCTGTCGAATCTCCAACTCAATGGTTAAATAATAATAAAACCAAAACAAAAAAGATGTGATAACTGGTTCCGGCGTTTTAATTTTGACATCTGTGACAAACACCGCGAAGGGAGGTCAATAAAGTTTGAAGACACTTGTCAATTTCAAACCGTATCAAGGCCATGGATATGGTGCAAAAAGAATGAAACTGCGTTCCGCATAAACTCGAGGCAAGACAAGTCAAACGCCGTTTTTCACGTACAAACAACTGCTCCAAAGGCAAAGTCGCAAGAAACGTGAAGGTGAACGAAAAGTGCACTACGACCATTCAAAGTACAGAAAATGGACAAAGGTCAAAGCGAATATTCATGGCAAGATGCTAATGATGTGCATCTGGTGGGATTAGCTTATAGTTATCTACTATGAGCTACTCCAGCCTAACGAAACCATCATTGGGCAACATTACTAACAACAATTTATGCAGTAATTCAGCCAAAAGACGTGACAAAAGTGATTTTTCTGCACGGCAACGTTCGGCCACATGCGGCAAGAGTTTGAGGCGCTCCAATGGGATGTCCTACCCCAGTCGCCGTATTCACCTCGCTTCACGTTACTTCTTCCGACTACCACTTGTTCCGTTCGATGACTCATGGCTTCTCCCAGCAGCAGTTCAGCCAAAAATTGGGTCGATTCTTGAATCGCCTCTAAAGATGAGAATTTTTTTTTTCAATCGCGGCAACCGTATGCTGCCTGAAAGATGGGGCAAAGTCGTTGCTAACGATGGACAATACTTTAAATAAAATAAATTGTCGCAATAAACAATTTGGAAAACAATTTTTCTAAGTGTAAACAGCCTCAGTTCAGAGGCTCATTGAGCGCTCTAAATGAATGCATGCCACGCCTGTTAACGCCCACACAATAGGCAAACGCATATATATCTATATAGGCTCAAGAAGAGCATGTGCAGCGGGTTAGGATGGTTTGGGTTGGGTAAGGTTGGATTGAGGCGAGCATACCTATGAGAGGAGAGTACCTCAACGACTCAAGTGCCCACCTGACTTTTTGTCATTCAAATGAAAACTGTACGTCATCATCATCATCCACAACAACAACAACAACAGCAGCAGAAGCAGTAAGTCAACGTGATCAGTGTGGGTATGTATGTGTGTGTGTGTGTGTGTGTGTGTGTACATATTCATCGTTGTGTTCTGATTGCTTTGTTCTGCGCCTGTTTTGCTGCAGCAAATTTTTCGCATTCGTTTCTTTGGGTTTATTGTCGTTGAATTTTTCGTTGCATACACTTAGGCGCGACTTTTGGTCGAATAAGCAAGACACCGACTAAAAGACGAAAGGACTAACTGACAACGACGCTGCATGATGCATTGCTGTTCTGTTGAGTAGCACACACTCACACCCACACCTATACACCTATACACACACACACACACACACACATGCAAACAGAAAAAAATTTACAATGCAATTGAGTATGCAAATATTGCCTACTTCAAGACAACAACAACAACAATACAAACAAATACATACTAGTGTATTAAGCATTCACATAGATACACACACACACACACACACATACACACACACACACCCATACACATGCACTCAAATACACAGCTATACATATGCATTTTTTCTTTATGATGACGCTTGATGTTCTATGCTATTTGTTCTCGTTCTCATAATTGTTGTTGTTGCAATCTAGAAAAAAAAAAGAAGAAAAAAGAATATGTATGTATGCTAGAAATTAGAATAAAAACAAAAAAATAAATATACACTTTGTAAAAAACCACCGGGAATTGAGCCCGCCCGTTTAAGGGTGTCACAATCACAGCCCTAAGTCTGAGGGCAACCTTATTTTGGGCGCTGTGGTACTTTCGTGCAAACAAATATACTTAAACTAAAACAGTATCTTCCATCAAGTAGTACATACGTATAACTGTATCCCAATTGCGAACTTCGATATGAAATATTTCAATATCTAATAGGTCACAATAGGACACCCTAGCACATCATAAAACGAATGCCAACCATATTTTGACTGATGGCTCAAAACTCGACGTACGAGTCGGAATATAAATCTTCTTTCCGTATCTGTGGAGTGAAGCAACCTTCAGACTAACCGATCATTGTAGCGTTTATCAAGTGTATTAAGTGTTAGTGTTGCAGGAAGCTAAACATTTTGCTGAGGCTACATCCAGGCCACCATGAGCAAATTTTCATTTCGTCATTTAGCAGCAATTCAAAAACCACTACCGAGTGCTGCAGATCTCTTAACGCGATGGCCAAGCAGTACGTAATCTTGCTGCCTGCCACTGCGCATATGTATGCTAAATGGGAAGGACACCAGTAGGGATACCTATGACGATTTGTAAGCTATGGATCGCATTAAAATTTGAACAGTTTAGCAAACAACAAAACGGTTAACTTAACTTAAACGAACAATCACATTGCGAAAAAGCGCCAGAATATATCAACTATCTTCATTCGGCTAGGAGCCTATAGAAACGGACTCCACTAGGCTACGAGTAAACTGCGGCAATTTCTGCAGAAATTGTGAAAATTCTGAAGAGGGTTGCGCATATATGTCATATGTACACATAACGTGGTTCGAATGTCCGCTGCCTCCACAAGAGAAAATTTTTCTCAATTAGCGAAAATTCAATAAATTGAATAATAAGAAGAACGATTTATTAAAGCAACAAAAAACCACCAAACTCGTAATAAAAACAAGAATCGTATCGGTGACGCAAAACAGAATGCGTATATATACGATATTTATATCATGTAACCGAAGGACCAAGGGTAACAGGCAGAAGGAGGCGTGGTACACCTCATAAAGTAGACATATGCTTGATCAGCAACAGAAACTGTGTCGATTTAGCTAAGTCCGTCCGACTGTCTGTCCGTGCATCTAGCGAAACCAGGAGTAAGGGAACGGGATATGAAAAATTAATGGGAATTGTGAATCCTTCTAATTTTTTATGTTCTGTTTATCCCCTCTGGAAGCGAAGCAATGATGACTAATAGTAACCTAGCGTAGAGAATAAACTCTTTAAAATTAGATCTTTGTCTCCAATAAGGCACACAGGGGGAATAACATGTACAATCGTTGATTTGCGAGCGTACATGCCGTAACTGTGAGTACTTATTGGTAGTTACATTACAGCCTCTATGGCGGCACATGGAAATTGTAATGGACGCCTCCTGGCAGAGAGAATGTTCTGTAACTGTCTGGAATTCGTTATACAATTACATTCAATTGATTTTTTTTGAATGATGCCTTGCTTTTGGTGTAATTGTTGGCGAAGATGTTTATGAAGAAATTCGATGTGGGTCTTATGGCCCGTTGAAGAAGGAATCTGTGTTTGAAGTTAACGAGAGTTCCTACAGTTATAGGCTGCGTGTTCAGTCTGTGCTAGTATGAACGAGATGTGTCACGTTGTCCCTGTAAGAGTTGCCTTATGGTTACATGATGAAAGCAAAGGTTCGATGATGCAAAGATGTTCCAAAAGTGTGTTACCTTTGTGGTTCATGAAGTTTATTGATGAGCAACGGAGTTTATAGATGTGTTATGGTCTATAATCTTGAAGAGTCTATGACGAGGAAGACATATCGATGATTCACTTGTGTTTCATGAAAATTTGACGTGATATTAAGACTGTATTCTTGTATCACTTCACTTTTCCAACGTTGTTCAACTGGAGTTATTTGTGCATGAAAAGTATATGGTTCAGCTAGCCAAGTGTGCTTGGACACGAAGTAGCAAGTACGTATCGTACGACACCGTACAGATGGTTTATGCTGTACCACGGGAAGTCAGCAAGCTCAATGAACCATGGTTCATGCTGACTTATGGTGAGGACCCTTTTGGGTGCAACGTGGTGGTTTGTGTGTTAAATATCCATTACTGAGAGAGTATCCTCGGATATTCGATGTGGAGTTGCATTGCAACCAAGTCTGTTCTATATTATTGGAAACGAACGACCACAATACTAGTATTACCAAGGTGGGAGTTCAATGTCCAACACAACATTGTTCTCAAAATTGGGAGCTCAGTATTATTATTACTATTTATTATTATTACGTTCAGTCCGTTTTATGACAGTATCATAAGTGTTAAAATCACCGTGTCCTTAAGCCAAATGCGTAAACTCAAGTGGATCTGTCTTTCCGTGCGTCCGTCTGGATGTATGAGAAGATATATTATGTATACTAAATTTTACTTCAGTTATTCTGCAAAAAGTGCTTGTAATGTCATGAATTTATTTCTCTAAGTACAAGTAGTATACGCATATGTATTTCTCTGCATAGAATCAACTGACAACCATAAATATATATTTACAAATTTACTTTCATTGCACAACCGCCCGCATCCATTGAAGCCATCACAAACGACACTCAATATTAAGAGCGCACAGCTGTCGAACTCTCAATAGAAATTGGTTGGTTTGCTTTGGTTTGGTTTGGTTATTCAGTTACAGATTCAAAGATCTGTGGTCACATTCGGCGCTGTTGGCAGCACACGCATTTGGATGCGTTGAAAAATGTTTTGCCCCAAAGTTCAGTTTATTTCACAATTAAAAACATTTGTGACCACCGAAGGCAAACACAGAACACAGAATACAGAATACACAGAGTACTCACAATACAAAAAGGCAGTCAGAACAACGTTTAATTACAAAACGACGAACAACGAATAAAAGAAAAAGTCCCCGTACGTTTCGAGATGATACCCCGAAATGGGCGAGGGCGACAGACATCTAAGTACATATATATATATATATATATATGGAAACAGTTGTCGAAATATGGTATAGAAAGTATGTAGCTTCCACAAAAAAAACCCATTCCAAAACAGTATTAGCAAACATGTTCATACGAGGAGTAGACAGAGCAACCATTCAACCGACAGAACGGCCGACCGACCGACCGACCGGCCGACACAATGAATGAATGACGTTTAGCCGTTTGACATTTGCAATATTTGACATTTAAGCAAAGAAATAAATTTTCGTTTAATGAAAGTCAAACCACAAAAATAGACAAACCAACAAACACACACACACACACACACACACACACTCACTCACAGGGCTCGAATAAAACCGATTACAATTACTGAGCAAAAGATTGGATATGAGCAAATGAATGAAACATCGAATGAATGCTTAGATTGAGCGAATGAATGAATGAATGAATGGTTTGGGTATTTGGGCACTTGGTTAGCTATACCAAACTCATAATTGTCATAAGGCGTATGGAGCATTGGTGTGTATTGTAGTAACAGCTGTTCAGAAACACACACACACGCACATTTCGACTATTTAGCAATATTTCTTGTTATTGAATATTGAAATTATTGAGCGAATCTAATTGAGGCGACAGTGGTTCAAATTATTAAAGTTGACAAAAATCGTTTTGGAATGTATATAAATTTTTAAGGTTAATATGCTACAGCTAGTGGCGATACTCTAAGTCAAATATACCCACTTTTATAGCCATCGGGTTTAATTGAAGTCCAGTTGTTCGTTGTACCTTTAAATTCAAATTCTTTTCTGGGCATTGCTACTTTTACAGGCTTTTTAAAAAAATTTCAAATTTAAAGTTAGTTTTTCTTCTGTGAGATTATATTAATACAATTTGTCTACAAGCAAAACTAAATAATTTGAAAATTCTGTAAAAAAAAAAATGGATGAAATATACATTTTGCGGTTTATTTGAGTTTTGTTCTTCAGTATTTAACTCTTTATTTCAAACCTTTCAGCGTGCTTACTGTAGTGCTTCTAATGTGTGTTATTCTCTTATTTATTTTTAAGAAAATATTCAACTCTTTTGTTATCACCTACAGAGAAGCACCGCTAACGCCATATACCCGTCGACTTCTGCAATCTGTAAATCGAAAGGCTTTGGTGTTGGACATGGATGAAGCACTAATAACATCACGTGTTATGCATTTCGGTCGTCGAACCACATCAATGCCTAGATTCGACTTCATGTTCAGACTGACGAATAGCGAAGCATTATTTGGTGTCTATAAGCGACCCCAAGTCCACATGTTTTTGGAAACTGTTGCAAAATGGTAAAATTTAGTCATATTCACGGCGGCCCAGGAAGAGTATGCCAATCTAATTCTGGATCGACTTGATAATGGGCGTGGGCTGTTTCAAAAACGATTCTATCGCCAGCATTGCATCGATATACAAGGCATACGTGGCAAGTTTGTTAGCATTGTAAGCAATGATTTGGATAACGTTCTAATAATGGATGACTCGGATGCAGTATGCGCATTCAATTGTGATACATAATTCTATACATATCAAGAGGTTTCGTGGAGAGCGGGATGATATTGCCGTGCTGTGGAAATGCTTCCGTTTTTAGACGCATTGCGTTTTACTAAAGATGTGCGATCTATTCTGGGACGCAGCACGCAATTTGATGATTTTGATGAAGGATTGATTTAATTATGTTAATGTTTTGTTATATAATTTTGTACCGTTACATTACAATAGTTTACATTTTCAATTTTAGAGTAATTTGAATGTGCTGAACACGAAAAACACAGATTTTGTTTTTTTTTTTCATTTCAATTATTCAAATAGATAACGGTATATTTGTGTTTGTCGATGTATGATTTTACTTGAAGCAGCAGCCAGCCTGTAAGATAAAGTGTATTTTTTTGCTGTTAACGAGTGTTGCAAGGTAAACAGCAGAATGCCATGCCAAACCTATAAAATGCTCCAACTAATACTACTACTACTAAGTTCCTTCCAACTGATTAAGCTTCTTCATTTGCTTGGCTTCCTTGAGACTACATATACAATTAATTAGCGCTTCTCTACAACAACAACAATCTATTGACAGTTCGATAAAGCTAATGCTGCGCATTAATAACGCATTACAACAACCGGAAAAAGCGAAAAAGTAAGCCTAAAGCAACAAACACAAGTAAACAAACAAACAACTTAGTAGACCCAAACCAAACCAAATTGAAATCTTCGCTTTACATAAAGCTACTATCTGAATGCACGTCGTATCCGCTGTTTGGTGTACACTCGTAGTAGCATGAGACAAGTATTTGATTGTTACGCTTGTTTTAGCATTAAAACTGTCAACAGACGCATTCAATGCTATGAAATTTGTCTGCGCAGGGCTGGGCTGGGCTGGGCTGGGCTGGGGGCTAAAATATTGAAGTACGAGTGTATAGTAGTCGGGGCTCTATATTAATAAAATATCAGTAAAGAAGAAGTAGAAGTGTATAGATATAAACATGAATGAAATATGCACCCAAAGCGATTTGATATATTCTCTCAGTATATATATATATATATATATATATATATATATATATATATTTTTTTTTTTTTTTTGTCCAATTTAAAGTTTTTTCATTTCATACTGTTGTCAAAGTGACATTGAGACATCAGCGTAATATTTCGCGAAGACCGAAGAAGCTCTCTTCGCGGCAGTAACGCCACCTCATACCTATTTACAATACATGAGGGGCAAAGTACTCGAATCATTGCTTGTCAAATTACCTTCAGGCAACCAACTTATATGTCAATATTTGAAATTGAAAAATTGTCGCGGATAT
Source organism: Leucophenga montana (assembly GCA_035044765.1). Classification (NCBI taxonomy): domain Eukaryota; kingdom Metazoa; phylum Arthropoda; class Insecta; order Diptera; family Drosophilidae; genus Leucophenga; species Leucophenga montana. Next base: position 31,441 of record JAWNNQ010000174.1, read on the forward strand.
GGAGATATGGGCTGGAGTATCTTTGTGTCGCATTGAGTTGTAAAAAAAGGTGCACAACCTCACACCACACAGTTTGTATGCGTATGCTATATGCATGATGTATAGAATAGATTCGTTTATGTTATATACATTTATACGAGAGCAATTTGATAAGTCAGTGAGTATTCAAATTTCGAAATATATTGATTTGAGAATAGACGCCGTTAAGTACCCAAACTGTGTGTTTGACACCCATTGAAAGCAGAAATGAAAATCTGGCAGGTGGATAGTAATCGTGTGATAACTTCGAAGTAACATTTAGCGTTGGTTAATCGCAATATTGTCAAGTTTTAGAGCTGTGTATGAAATATGAATCCATTGCATCACATTAGCGACCAAGTAGTAAATGAAACAGTGGCAACCTTCTGATATCTGTGCGTCTGTCTGCCTTTCATGCCTGTCAAACATATACTTAATGGTGCAGATTGCTCAAAATTTGAACGTAGTCTATTAACAGATGGTAATTGACAGGAGCAGTGTTGCGTTTACAAAGTTGGTAATTCAAAAAATCAATAACTTATCAAATTGCCCTCGTATATGTATATATAGTGTAGCCTCATTTCCATACATGCACAACCATTAAGGCGACAGAGTCACCCTTAGTTTGGCTTAGCTTTATGCAGTCGACTCGAAGCCCAACACGCCCCCCCCCCCCCCCGCGCATACTGTACTCAAAAACTCATCGATGCGCTTTGGTATGCAAAAGGTATAAATTCTAAACTTTCAATACAAAGCTCTGTCGTATCGTATCGTATCGTCTCGCTACGGTCTCAGTCATCTCATCTCATCTCAACGATTTATTAAAAATGTCTTTGCGAAACATCGAAGTCGTCGGGAAAAAACAAGAAAGCTTATTAAAAATTTATTACAGAGTTTAAAATTTTTGTGCCATGTTAGATTGGCCTCGGGCATTCCAAACGTGCCGCACTCTGACGTGTCCTGCTGGGATTTCTATAGCCTGGTGGCGGTGGTGGTAGCTGACTGACTGACTGACTGACTGGGTGGCTTACTAGGTAGCTTTGTTGTACTCCATCGCCATCGTCATCAACATCAACATCAATATCATCATCGTCACTACCACCACCGGTAGTGTGTTGCATATACGGGGCTTTATCATTTTCGTCGTCGTCGTTGTCGTTGTCGTCCTTGTCGACGTCGTCAAGTTATTGAAAGGTATTTGTGATTTGTTTGAGTTTGAAATTTAATTTATAACTGCGTAATGTATTTTAATATAGCTAAAAATATTGTAATCTCGTTGGTAGTTTGTTGACTATATAGAAACTGTGCGGCCGGGCAGGGGTTGAAGTGTAGCTGAGATGCCATAGGTATACTATTATGAATATATGTATATGTATGTCTGCATGTAGTTAATTTCAAGGATTTACCTTGCCAATACTGTTGCAAATTTAATTCTGTGTGGTATAATTATTTGTTTTGATAGATCTTTTTTCCGTATGGGTAATATAGTTTATATGCAAGAAGAAATGAAGCACATTTTTGGTTGAACGGCTTCGTGAACAAGCAAAATGCCCGCATTCTGGGGAGAGAGTAATCTACGGCAGTATCAAGAGTCTTCATTGCATCTGAAGAAACTTAATGTTTGGCTTAATGACCACCTGTCAATGGCGAACAGGGTCTATGATAACTGACTTTTTTATATCATAGCATGACAAGAACCTGAATGACATTTTGTTCCAACAAGAAAAAGTGGAACGTGTCACATATCGTGCGTTACATTGGAGTTGTTGCAAGAAAAGTTCCCAGAATGCGTTATTTCTAATGCAACAGAGTCACACATGTAGTACATGTGTAAGATGCCATCATATCGAATTTCAAGTTGATATTTTTTCCATACAAATGCATAAAAGGGAGCTGTGGGCTTATATGGGACTACACCAAAAAGTGGGCGGGACAGTGAAGCATTTATTCTTAAAAAACACAAAATTGTACGGTGGGTTTGTATTTGAGCTACTCCAAAAAGTGGGCGTAGCGGGCCAATCTTGATACTCTATTAAACAGCAATAAAAAGCAGTATATGTGCAAAATTTCAACTGGATAGCTTAAAAATTGGTGCCCAAAAAATGCGCAAAAACATCCAATCAGGCAGACAGACGGACATGGCTAGAATGACTTGTCTCGTCGAACTGATCAAGAGTATATACCACTTTATGGGATCTACGATATTTAATGAGTTACAAACTTTCAGACAAACTGATAATACCGTTTCACATTAAGTGTGAATGGTATGAAAACTAACCAACGTGCCCGTGTACTGTGGAGTTAAAACCAACTTGTGCCAAAATAAAATTATGTGAAATTAAAGCCGAAGTTTAAGTGTGAGAGTCCCTTAAGAACGTCTTGGATTACACTGTTTGCCGCATAAGCCTTTTGTAGGAAGAAGTACTATTTGAGCAGTTTTAAAAATTTGAAACTAATCGTAAGTTATGGATTCCACAAGTCGACTGACCACAGTATACTATATGTATATATAAACATAGATTTAGTGACAGCGAGCCATTTACTATTGATCAGTCCTTATTCGCTACTACCGTTATACTACCAAAATTAATGGATACTTTTGGAATAGTTTTGTGGCTAATCGTACTACCCGCAGCTGCTGCGAAACACTTAACAATATGACGGTTGCTTTCCAAAGAGCAATGGATTCCTCGAATCTTCTTTTATCCAGTCTATTTCTAAATAAACGAGCGGCTCAATGCAAAAACAAACCGTTGCCAGCAGATGTCCTTGTGCTTTTGGAATCACTAAGCTCCGAGAAGAATTGTGATAGCATTTCTGTTTCTGATTTCAAAGCTGAAAACTTATTTTCAATAGAATTAAATATAGAGGATGATAATTATATGGCAGATTGGTAGATAGTTTATGCCAAACATATAGAGGTCGACTACCACCTCCTGACCGAACATGAAGAGTTATTAAAAATGAAACATTGGTAAAAGTTTCATACATTTTTATTAAGTGGTTTTGAAGCGATTTCAAATGGGTCAACTAAATTCAAAAACCCAAGTTAGTTGTGTGTAAATTACACATTTAAGTAATTTATATTATAAATAATTTTGTTTGTTTGTTGTATATGGCAAATATGAACGCCAAATTGTGTGCAAAGTGAAATGATGTTGCGTTAGGTATTTTCAGACCTAATTTTTGTTTTTTTTTTTGTTTTAATTCGATATTACTGTATGTAGAAGTAATGGATTTGCTTTTTTATCCTCACATCCAGACGCGGAAACTACGAACGTAGTTAGTTGACGCTGGTACTTTGAACAAGATTTATTTGAGATCTGATATTATGCAATTGATTAGTCGATCTGCATGCGAGCAGCAGCAGGAGGTGCAACAGCAGCAGCAGCAGTCATAGTCATAAACATTTGATCTATTAATTTACGTCTCATCTTTATTATTTGGGAATTCTTATGGCGAATTAGTTTTAGTTTCTTAAGCCCACCGCACAACTGAAAAACTTGAAAAACAGTTATGAAATTAGTAATTTTGTTCTTCATTAATTGTTTGATAACATCGAGACACAGGACAACAACTTCTACATCTTCGGACAGCAAGGGAATGCTCAGAGAGGTCAAATCTTCACGATTGATCAATTCTAAAATGACGGAATCAATTGATGTGAGGCTTCTTATGGCCCAAGCGGCTTCCTTTTGTATTTCAATTTTGTCCGAACTAAGATACACCAACAACTTCGGCAGCATTTTCATGTTGTAGATAAAACGTACATTTACTGGATTTGTGGCAGCATTTGCTATGAACAATAGAGCATATTTAAGCGCAGCCGGTTTGACTTCTGATAATTTCTTATAAAAATTTTGCATTCATGCAACGTATAAAGTTGTTCGTTTTCGTTTTATGCTTCAATATTTATATCAGTGCGCTCTCTAGATCAACTTCATATAGAAGTGAAATATACTTTGGCCTACACGCAGCTACACAGCCTATACATTTAATCCAGCCATTGCGTCCGGCACACGGGGAACAAAAATTATCCTTCTGCTTGTATAGTTCAATTAATATTTGACGTACTACACTTGTCTCGAGCGGTGATGAAGTGTGCCGCAAGAATCGCTGGAAAAATTGTATGACATATATGAGGGGCTTCATAGGTACTCATTATTTTGAAAATCATCTCTAGGGCGCCTTCACGCAAAACGATATCTCGCAATTTACTGTCATGACCTATTATGCACCACATCACTTCTAGTGCACTCTTTTTGTCATCTTGCTCCAATGAACCACCAAGAATCACTACCAACTGCGCTACAATTTTCTTAGAGCTTGAGTCGAAGTTCCGTAGAGACCTAAGTTCTTTACCAAACATAGCGCATCCCTTTGCAGCATCATGGGCCTGTCCAACTCTAAGCAATATTCAATTAGAGGTATTATTCCACCGTTAAATATAGTGTCGACCATCGCTTTTTTGCTGCACAATATGTTTCTCGCCGCACGCAGAACGGAACTTAACTGTTCGTCATTCACCATAGTCGGAATGCGAAACTGCGTGAGTGTTTTTAGTTGGGTGTCGAACCATGTATTATAATTCTTAAATTGATCAGCGCTCAAACATGGCAAACTGATATATACCGGCAGATCCTTGGCACGCATAGATTTGCGAAGATCAATAACGGCCTCAGCCGTAGGTTGCACCACTTGCGAAACTTCTGCGCCAGCATGTGCCATTTTTCCTTGTTGTATTGTTCTTCTACAAAATAATTGTAATACTTTTTTTTTTTAGAATTTTCTATCATCACTTTTTTTTCATTGACTAGTGTAAAAATTTTGCGAAAATGTTTGCGTTAACCTGATACATCGGGCGTAAAATGTATGGCATACATATGCTCAACACTTACTAAGTATAAGGGGAGGGGCGCAACTGCCGCTATAGTCTAGTGCGTAGCTCGTCCTAACCTTGTTCTTTCCAAGGCATGCACGGTCGCACGCTGAATATTGTCCAGGCGGTCCGACGGTTCTACAGTTTGTGAGCGGCTTATGCCATTTGCCAAAAAAAAAAAATTATATGTTTTGTGGCCTGGCCACGCCAAAACACGGGGAAAACCATATTCCCCACAAATATGCACTTCTGCATAACACCCGCCGCTCCGTTTTATTTCCAAATAAAAAATTCGCAAAAATTGACAGGAAAAATTAAAAACGACACAGTTTAACGTATTCATTTTCGCAAAATCTTACAAAAAGGTGTAAACCGAAAGATTTCTATACAAAGTTTTTTTTTCACATAATTCTTACCAAATAAAATCTCTGCTTCGATAATTGAACTCTTCAGTTGAGAATCAAATGCGCAACAACATACAGACAGACGGACATAGCCAGATCGACTCGTCTCGTCGAGATGATCAAGAATATATATACTTTTTTTATGGGGTCTACGATGCCTCCTTTAATACGTTACAAATTTTCAGACAATAAATCTCATGCCATTTCACACCTGTGTGAATGGTATAAAAATATCCTGTGACATCTACACTGCCATGCGAGGAAACACGAATTTGAATAAGGTTCTATAATCCAATGGAATAGAATGTAATGTGGCCAAAGATGAGTTTTACCAACGCCTGAATGAAAATGGAAAGCTGGAGAAGACACTACTTTAACCTATTTGAAGGCGTTGAAGCGAATAATGCCGCCGATATAGAAGTATTTTCAGTACCACCAATTGATACTTGATTAATTTCGTGAGGACATAAACGAAGACCAATATGCTGGCCAACCAAACCAAATGAGTGAACACCGACGATTCCGTCAAAAATTTTCCATTCATCAAATATGTGCCAAAATCTTCATTCAAATTCATGGAATTTAAATTATGCATTTCCAAAACAACAAATTATCGCATTTTGACTAAAAATTTAAGCTACTGGAAGGTGTGTGCACGCAGAAGGAAGTTGGCGTTTGTTACACAAAATCAACAACCATCAATCAAAAAAGTTTGTACCTACATATTGAACTGCACTCCGGCTGACGGCAATAATGTCACTTCTAATGAACCAAATTTCATGCCGATTTTTGACTAAAAGTCGGAACACATATATCTTTCCAACGCCGCTAAAGTCCGTATTGATAGCGTAACCGTAAATGCATGATGCCCTGCATACATTATTTTTTATTATTTGCCGTTCTTAGTGAAACCTGGCCGTAAACTATATTATCTGCAGCTATATCCTGGTTTAGAATAAGAGTCAGGCAGATCGTTTAATTTATATCCGTTGTCTTTAATCATTTCTTTTCATAATTTTTCCGGTGGTAAAAATCTTACATTATTTATACTATACATTTTACCTGCTGCCTAAAGAAGAGTATAAGATAATTTTTTAAAGCTAATGCCGACATATTAGTCAATTAAGACACATATACATACTCGTGTACGGGCTCCAACTGACTCAAAATGTTCATTCGTGAACGGTGTTTCCAACTTGAAACCGTACTTTTAGAGTACCATAGTCAATATTTTCAGTTGATTTACATTCTGCCTGGTTCGATTTCTTGTGTTTGTTGTTTCGGCGTGGAGATTGTGTGTTATACGAGTACTTCTGCACGCTCAGCTCGATTTGATCAAAGATACTTGTGCATGTTACAAACAAAAATCCTTAGCGTTGTTGTAAGCTCCCTACCTCGATGTGTCGTTCTCTGCAGTAATACATAGTACTTCTCTGCAGAAACAGCACTTATAGTTGCTTTCGATTTATGAGCAGAGATTCTATATAAGCCAGATATCAAGGATTCTGGCAGATAAAATACTTTTATGGGCATTATAAATCTATCTATGATGGATTCAAATATACTGTACTACGGCATAAAAGATGAACTTACCGATCCACGAATTGGTAAGCGCTGTGTATCGCATGAAGTGCATGTGTCCTCCGGCTTCTGCGATTTGATGGTTTAATTGAGACCAAGCAGCATGTCACCATGTTCGCATCCGAGCCTATACGTTATACATAGAACCGTTGAGCTTCTGCAACGTTTGGGCATAAAGTGTGCGAAGTAAAAATCATTCTAAAAAAATTATTTTTTATCATTCGCGATAAATTAAAAATGAAAAAAAAACTATGTGTATCTTAATCACTTGATCATTGCGTATGCAAGGAAAACTCCTTTGTATTTGCTGAATTCACATCGAAGTTGTAAATGTACGAGTAGCCATGATGGCTCTTGGTATTAAAAAATTTTGCTTCAATTGCAGCGGTCCTATTATCGCAAGTACTCATCTATATTGAAAGAGGATTACCCAGTTTCCAGATGATACGTCTTGTTTTCTTCCTTGTTGTCAAAACTTTTTTTATCTTTGCTCAATTGCACAGAATCTCACTCAGGGTCGTTAAACTTGTGGAACCACGGAAAGTACGCCTCACTCAAGTCGTACACCAGCGACACGAAACTGGGCATCAGCGACAGACGCACAAAATTGTAGCATCGAAAACCGATAGTGCTGTAAAATTCATCATTGGGCATCAACGATATGGACAGGCAAGCGAATTATGGTATGTTTGATACGTTGATAGCGCGCTCTTGCCCGATGGCGTATAAAATTGCACTAGTTAGCCAGTCTTCAGATGCACAGATAACGATGCATCGTCTGCAGTCCATTTGGTCAGTTGTCGTGACACTTTATGCGTACTTAACAGTAGTGAGACGTCCATGGAATGGTTACGCGGCGAGCAAATACTAACCCGCAAGCAGGCGGCAACAGGCGTTTCATTGACTGACTGCCCAGCGATCAACGTTGCAGCGCATTTTTGCAACTGACATCGAAACTGTGAAATGTACTATTCATCTCCTGCTACAGCATTCGATTTAAAAGCGATGCCAGCTGGACGGCATACGCTGATGCAATGACCATGTGTGCAAAGCTGGAGAGTGTTGAGCGTTGTCCAGCTTCACAGCAGATGCAAAATAAGTCGTTCCGCATTTCCCGAATAATAAGCTTCTTTTTCTGAACTGTTTCGATGCTTCAACTTTGTTCCATGTCGCCGGTGTACGACAACCGTAAACACAGCGCGCATAGCCAGGTTGCTTTTGTAGATTACGTAAAGCTCTTAACTGTTGGCACATTTTCCCTGCAGATTTGTGAATTAGCCGTCGAACGTCGTTCCGATTTGCATCCTGTGGCGCTTCGAGCAAGGATTAATTCAGAAATCAGTTAATAATAAGGCGCTGCGAAGGTAGTCACCGCGCACTATAGGCGCAGCTGTAAATAGCGCTGTTATGATTCGAGTTCACAATTATTTGATTAGACACTTTAGCCGCCTGCACGTTGCTA
>JAWNNQ010000175.1:0-77548 GCA_035044765.1 Leucophenga montana
CCTGTACAGAATTCTGTTGAATTGCCATCTGTTTCAACTTCTGTGTGAAAAAAGTAAGTACTAATCATAATCCATTATCAAATTGTGAGAGGATTAAGAGCTAAGCTTAGAAATATTTATCTTAATAGTTTTTCTTTTGTTGCTGACATAATTGTCCTTGGGAACCTTGGCTTCTACCACACATACTCCATACTGAGTTATTTAATGATAATTTTGTTTCATTTAGAAAAGATCGTCCCAATCGCTCTGGTGGGGGTGTTCTAATATCAGTCAAATCGGCTATGTCGTTAGACGAAATTGGTATTATCTACCAGGACATTGAATTTATATGTGTTAAAACTTCTTTTCGTGGTTTCAACATATACATTACTTGCTCATACATTCCTCCTTCTTCGAAAATGAGCATTTACTGTCAGCATACCGCTGCTATTGAATACATCGGCACTCTTTTACTTGAAAAAGATTATCTTATTGTTAATATATAATCATCTTGTTAACCAATATAAGAGTGTCAAATTTGATTGATACCTCTATGCTGATTCCAGCTGTAAAGAATGAGTCTCTTCATAGAATTTTTGAATTGTTCATGCAACATTGTAACAATTTTCGAAAAAACTTCTTGATCTTGTTTTTGTTGACGTTGGTTTTGATGTACTTATTAATAGGATTCCTCCTATTACAATGCCTGAAGAAAATCACCATCCTATCTTGGAAGTATCTTTAAGCTTGACAAAAATAAACGTTTTAGAAAATATGAAAATGTCGAGTTAAATCAATTACTTTTCAATAACGATTGGACTGCTCTCGCGCGCTGTACAGATATTGAATGTGCAACGAATATTTTTTATTCCAGCATTCTCAGTTATTTTGACAAATGCCATCCACACACTACTCTCAGGAAAAAGTCAGCCTTGGTTATAAACGTAGAGGCTCTAACACTGATTTTAGTAAATATTGTGTCGCGCCTTCTGACTTTAACACATTAAATAAAATCTGTTATGCTCATTTCTTAATAAAAGTTAGACAAAACATGCGCCGCAATCAAAAATTTTGTTAATACGAAACGTAGTACTTAAGCGTATCCTACGTAATTATTTCTTTCTTCAATACTCTGATTCGCTCATATTAGATTTGACGACTTTTTCTAAAGTACCTACTCTAGCAGCTCTGTTAATTTGTTTGCTTATCAATTCTCTTCAATCTATCGAGAAAGTTATGCAAATTTCCATCTCTTTGGAAGGAGTCTTTCATTATACCATTGCATAAAAAGGGAAACAAGTCTGCTATATAGAATAATACAGGTATTGCTAAGTTGAGCGCTATACGAAAGAATCATAAGTGACAAATTACAACAGTCGTTAAAGTCTGTTGTGAGTCCTTTCCAACCTGGTTTCGTTAGAGGAAAATTCATTATAACGAATCTTTTAGAATTTTTTGCTTTTTAAATAACGGTAGGGTTGCTGAACTGATGTCGTATATACAAACTTTAGTAAAGCTTTGATAAATTAAAAATAATACGATTTCCTCCTCATCTCTACGAAAAAAATCTATTATTATATGAAAATGAAGTGAAAAAAAATTTGGGGGGGGGGGGCTGTGAACGTTCCCCAGATCCCTCTACTTCAATCCTCTAAAGATTTATAGTAACATGTCTCTTAAATAACATTACCATCAGTAGAGAGTTTTGGTCAATTGATCTAGGTATCCTTATGGAACCTAAACTTATTTATAATAATCACATTTGTTCGATAGTGAATAAAACAAAAGGTGTTCTTGGCTTTTTTAAACGTTGGTCTAAGGTATTTGATGACCCTTATACCACTAAACTCCTCTATACTTCTCTTGTTCGTCCCATTTTAGAATTTGTCTTCTGTGTTTGGAACCCTACTATGCTGTTCACGAGTTTCGTATTGGGATCCAGAAATAAATCTTCCACCCTATCATGATAGGTTAAAATTAATAAATTTTCCAACCATTTTATCACGCATTTTATCCGCTTTTCTTCATAAAATTCTTATTGGTGGGATTGATTCTCCCCATATGCTTCAGTCCATATCACTAAATGTCCCCATTCCCTTTTGTAAGCAGATGAAAACATATTGATGCATGTCATCGAATTCGAGTGAGCATCGACTGACTAATGGCCCTCCTTGAGGCCAATGAAACTAAACGAAATGCGGCATACATACATAAAACACAGATTATTGTGATACATTATTTGCTAATCTCCTGTTTTCAAACAGAAAAAACAGAATGAAGGCTCTCTTCCAATTTCAACAACGCATACTTTACTATGTTTTTTCCAACCATCAGCAATGATAATGCTGAGCAGTGCGCGTCCCAAATGACGCCACTCTCGCCTCTGCCACAACCAGTTACTTGGCCATTAATCGAAACTCTGGTCCAAAAACAAAACAAGCCTCTACCTTTTTATGTGCAGAATGTTGAACAAATAAATGCTCTTAATAGCGCTCTATTAGATATCTCCAACATTGACTTCATTTAAAAAACACTACCTAACGATTAATTATACTGCGGTCATAAAGAAGCTGCGCTCAAAAGTACGAAATATTATACTTTTAAATACAAAGAAGAAAGAGAGTTTTGAAAAATGTTGCTACATTCATTTGAAATTGAAGAAAAAAAAGAAGAACTGAAAGAATTAGGGCATGACGCAATAAACATTTACAATATAAAACAAAAATACAAAAGAAAGCCTCTACCCCTATTCTCAATAAAACTTGAAACTAGTCCAAATAACAACTACATTTATAACATAACGACACTACTCCATACTAAAGTACAATTCGAAGCACCAACCCAAAAGAGATCAATTGCCCAGTGTCAAGAAACTACTGTACCCGGAACCCTGTTTGTGTTAAGTGAAATCACATGCCCTGTGTGGAGGTGATCTTCTACCAATTACAAAGGATGCGAATTGTACAAAATATTAAAAATTCAAAGATTCCCTGGAATAAGACATAAAAATATAATAGAAAACAAACACAAAAGCAATACATATTACATATACCAGTTCAACAAGGTTTAAGTTACGCTGCGTGCTCCGTAGAAAGTAGTTCACAGCCAACAACAAACTCGAATAATATAGGTCGGACAATCACAGCATTGAACGTGATTACAGGATCATACAAACTTAACAAAGCAGCACAGACCGAAGACATGTCAGAATTGAAATCAATGATGAAGTAGTTGATCCAACAGATGACGGTAATCATGAATGTAATAACACTTTTAGTAAATAAACTTGAGTCAAAGCATGAATAGTAGGCTGAAAATAGTTTTCTGAAATGCTAATGGCCTAAATAATCATATTTTAGAACTAAAACATTTCTTAAAAGAAACCAAAATTGACATTGCACTTAGTACTGAAACTCATTGCACAAATAAGCATGCTTTAAGCATACCTAACTAAACAATGTACACGAAAATCACCCAGACGGCACAGGACACGGGAGTAAGTCCAATAACACAGGTCTACAAATACCGGCGTCATGTCAGTTGTCGGAAAGCTGAGAGTCATTTCCGAAGTAATTTACTGCGTAGAATCTGAATTCGGGGTCAGAATTGGCCCATCACGTCAGGATTTTGAGACAATGCTAATGTCGTCGTAGGGATATATTTCGTAACATCGAATAGCCATAACTTTGCGAAAAAACATTGTAATTGATATCTTGAACTCTTAAATAAAGGATTAGAGAGGTACTAAATGATGTAACTGGAGATACAGACTACAACAATATTTTGCACCCTATACATAACCTCAAAAGTAGGAAAGAAACGCCGTTTTTCGGCTACATATCCTCAAATATCTCAAAATCATGACGTGAGGGGCCGGATTTGGATTCTACGCAGCAAATTACATCGGAAATGTAGCTTTCCAACAAATAAACCATGATGACCTGTGTAATTATCAACAAGAATATTCGACACAAGCTCGAATTCCACCAGCAAAAGACCTCAAAAGTAGGCTAAAAGAAAAATAACAAAATACATAAAAAATGTAACACCTAAATCTGACAGTACAATAATTTCTTAATATTGAAGCAAACACATAGCAAACACCAGAGCCCACTAAAAACACCAAATGGGACTTGGCCAAAACTAATAAAGACAAAGCAGACATTTTAGCAAACTACTTTGAAGACAATTTTACAAATGACCGGGCTATTACAATTAACAGTCCACATACTAGTAGAAGAAGTCCTTGGAAAATAAAATACATAACTGTCATTGAAATTAATAGCTGTATTAAAAAACGATTAAAGCTTAAAAAATCTCCGTGATATGATTAAATGAATGGACAAATTTTAAGAGAGTTTCCTCAAAACGCACAAATTTTCATAAGAAACAAATTTACATATTTAATGCAATACTTAGACTACAACACTTTCCATCTATATAGAAAATAGCAGAGATCATTGCTATTTCGAAACCAGGAAAGGATCCGCCTAATAGTTCGTCGTACAGTTCTATTCTTAGCCTTACATAAGCATTCTACAATCCAACAATCGCACAAAGTGATACATAAAATACTTGAAGATCTTAAAAAAAAATTCTGTATTAGGTGTTTTTCTTGATGTGGAAAATGCATTTGATAAAATCTGACATGACAGCTAACTTTCTAAGCTAAATGGCATTCTTCCCATTAAATTATATAACATTCTACGTAGCTACAACTGGTCGATATATTTATGTTAAATACAAAGATACATGCTCTTCACTTAGACACATACGAGCTGGAATACCACAGGGTAGTGTGCTTGGACCATTATTATACACCTTGTATACAGCTGACGTCCCAACTCCTAATGACAGTTCAATGGTAGCTACTTTTGCTGATGATGCGATATTGATGTAAGCTCATAAAAACATGACTACAGGAACAACCAAACAACAAGACATTCTTGACGACACAGCAAGATGGTTTTACAAATGGTAATAAGGTAACAAACACGACAAAAACAAAAAACAACAAAATTCCCATTGTCAATGTAGCAAAGTACCTTAGTATGTACTTGTACAAAAAATAACCTTGAAAAGTATCATATTAAGAAAAAGAAACAACTCGTTCAATTAAGGTTTAAATAACTTTATTCGCTATTAAATACACCAATATAGACTTAGGGGGCACAGCGAAGAAATACAAACGGAATATAATTCAAAGTCAACAATCAAAAATTTTTAGAGCTACAGTATAGTCCAATTGGTTTATAACCAATTATGACATCTATCGAGATTTAAGAATACCCTTAGTAAGCGATGAAATCCAAACTATAAGTAGGAATTACCTCCGTAAATTAACAAGACGCACTAACTTAAAGTTCCTGGGCACCATTCAATAATATTTAATGAATGAAAAATGGTTGCAAGTTGCATAAAAGATACCACACCAGACGGGAGATATCTTTTATGCGCGAATTTCAGTCGAAAGAGGACATAAAAATCTACAACTTTGACCAAAGAAACTCTTCCATACGCATATAAAAACAAAAACAAATATTTTTATGAAATGTATAAAAGTTTTGGTTTCAAGAAAAAGTCTTCTAAAATAACAAAAAAAAAAAGTTAAAAATATTATGTGAAATCGGCTGAGTTTCAAAATGTAGTATTTATTTAATTGTTGGCAATTTACTTTGCACCCATGAGAGTTATTTTAATTTCTTTCGTTTTTTTTTTTACTGGTGCTCTATTGCGGGTTTCGTTTTTAAATTAAGCTGCATTTGTTTCGCTTTGTATGAACCTTCCATGCTGTTGCTCGAGATGGACTCCAAATTATTTCACTGAGTCTCGTTGCGGTATTTCTAATCCATTTAATTTAACTGGTGGTTAGTTTGCTTTTCTTCAAATGTGATATGAACAGATTATTCTGACTTTACTTTTATTTTCCACTGAATAAACCATTTCTCTAATATACAGAGTTCAGTTTGCAAATGTTGTGAAGCATCTATGTAGCAGATGCTAGTTGCAATAATGGTCGTATCATCAGCATATGTTGCCACACGAACTTCGCTTGATATAGGCATGTCAGCTGTAAATATGGTATAGAGCACTAGACCCAAAACACACACGTAAAATAAACGGTTTCTAAGGTTCGATTTTATTACCAGACTAGTTGGTAACCGGCGCGTTGCTGCCCTTCCCCTGCCGCCGTACCCGTGCCCCCCGCCTTGTCTCTCAAAGCTGGTACCCTGCACTTTGCTATCCTTCGCCATTCCCCTCCTCTTTCCCTTTTCCCATGCCCTTTCCCCGCACCCCCTTCTCCTGCCAGCCCTACCTGATGTTATTTGAGGTCGTTATATTGTTAGGATTAGAATAAATGGTCTGACTATTATTGGACATTTTGTTTTTGTTATATTGAGCAATTAGTGTTTGATAAACTTTACATCCCTTGTAGATGGCAACATGATTTGCGGAGCACTTAGCATATTTTGGAGGAGTGTCGGAGAGTCCATGCTTGCGTGTTTCATACCAAATTTTACATATTTAAACTTCTTCGAACTTGGTATGCCCAAATTCCTGACATCTATGACATTGAACTACTCGTATATCATTTACTTTTCTTAGCGGTTCGACTACCACTATATTTAATGTTGCAAATATCTGAATTATTGTTGTTAGGCTCAAGATCAATATAAAATATATTCAATTGTTGCTTGTTACTGCGATTTTTGATATTTGAAACATTTCTAACAGCATGGCCTTCTTCCTGAACATATTCTTTAATTTTGATCAATTGATGTTGTATCATGCAAGTTTTTAATAACTATTCTGAACGCTCTTTCTTGTTTCAATTGATATGTATGAAATTTAGCTTTATCTACTTTTAAAGATTTTATGAGGTTAATATAACTTTCAACTAATTTAACCATTAACCGTACATGACAGTCGCGTTGTAATTTGTAGCTATACTTGTCTCTACTTAAATATATATCAAAGTAAGTTAGCATACAATTAATATCGCCGACATCCGCAAGGAATATGGGGATGCTTGGGACTTTCCTGGTCAGCTTCAATTTGCGCATTCATATTAGTTTGTTGATATTAATGTAATGTAAAAACCAAAAAATATTTTTTTGAAGTGAAACTTCTTTTGGGACGGTGTGAAATGGATTTTATGAAACGAGAGAGAAAGAGATAGAGAGAGAGAGATTGAAAAAGGGAGGAAGAGAGAGAGAGAACGTTGAAATCTATAGTACAGTATTTTCTGTCCTGTATATGCGCACTGTACTCGGCACACCTATTTATGTGAGTGCAAGTCGAGCATGGTATAGCTTTGGATTGTAGTAAATATCGCGCACTTTTAAGAGTTGTTTTGTGTTTTGTGTTATTTACATTGTTAATATATATTAAAATAATGCCGAAAACAAATGCTGATTGTGTTCGAGAGCATCGTGGAAGAAAAAAATTATTTCTATTGAATTTAACAACTTCTATATTTAATAAATTGTTACTTCAAGTGAATCTTTCTCTCTCTCTCTTTCTCTCTCTCTCTCTCGCACTATTTTCAGACCACTTGACGAAATTTGAGTTGTGTTTTGAAAAATTTTCAAAATTGTTAAATTTTTTGATTACAGAAAATCGTTTTGTGAATATATTTCTATACATACAGTGAACACATTTGCAAATTATAATAAAAATTAAATAGTTCATTGGAAGATCAAGGCGGAAAAGATTTCCCACAATAACATTTTTGTTCAGTACATTTCATTTTCATAAAATAATATATAAAAAAAAAAATATTAACAACGTAGCATTTAAAATTTATATATAAGGTATCGACTTGTTTTCTCATGTTTTCTATTTTTTTTTTTTTTTTTTTTAATAGAGTTTTTTGCAATCAAAAAATTTATAATAAGCCACTGTGCAGTACCGCAAGAAACTCATGTATGCTATATGTAATGATAGAGAGAGAGAGAGAGAGAGAGAGAAAGAGAGAGATATTGGAGAAACAACAACAGTCAAATGCTCCGAAAAGGCTTTATTTTTACTTTTCTCTGATTTTATTTATATTTAACTCATGTTATTGACTGATTAAGCGAGACTTGTTGTAGTTGCCCTCTACCGATGGTTTTCTGAATTTTTCATAGCTGTTAAGTTAGATATACTATATTTTCAAAGTCTATTCGACTGATGGTCATACGAACAATTCGGGTTTTCTTTGTAAACGTTAGTAGACAATGAACAATTATTCAAACCACTGCGGAAGTGAGTAGGGAGGAGTGACTATTACAATAATTATCTGGCCACCGGGGAAGCCCGTACACGAATGGCTACTTAAATTTCCCATACCGTTGTGAAGCGTAAATTTTGTTTTTTTAATTACCACATGAGAATGGGCGTTTAAACGAAAGACAGTCAACTACTTCCTTATTTCTTAACAGAGTCATATCAAATCGAACCATCCACCATCGTCTTGGAAAATATACTTGTAACAATTAAATAGCATTATCGTAGACTTCAGTTTCACTCCGACCCTCTGCTTTTTCTGTTGACTGTCAATTTCATTACGATTCGTTTAAATACATACGCATTCGCATGTTAAAAATGATTTCAGAAGCTGTCAAAATTTGAGTGACATATAAATATTTATTATTAAATTATTTAAAGAAACTTGCTCACTCGCTCTGGAAATACTCGTATAGTGTTAATCCGACACTTATGGTGGCGGATATAGTGTGCTGTGGGTTCAACTGTGTGTGTATTGCCGATCTGAGTCTTACTAGCCGTGAGTAGTCAACCTTTGGCAGCTGGCGGCAGTGGCATTAACTCAACGGCATGAAAAGGAAGAGACAAGCAAGCTGCAATAATTTTAAATGTGATACGAGGGGTACTATTTATATTTCGGGAATAGAAAATAATAACAAACATTTTTAAATGAAAATGGCTTTATTGTTTTTCAAAATATTCCCCTTGATGATCAATACACTTTGCATTCGTTCAAACCCTTTGTTCCATTGTCCCATGACCCATTCGATCGAAGAAACAGGCGATCATTAGCTTCGCTGTGCTTCTTCCACGAACAACTTTTCTTGGATTTGGCTCGTCTTGGCATACCCATACGGTCGATTGCTGTTTTGTTTCCGGCTCATACGCATATATCCATGATTCGTCACCTGTTTGATTTTATACACGACTTTTGAAGCATCACGGTCGAACTTTTTAATCATTTCCTTAAACCAATCGACGCGAGCCATTTTTTGAGCGATTGATAAATTATGGGGTATCCACCGAGAGCAAATGTTTTTTGCAGCTACGTGTTCATGCAAAATCAAATGTATTGAAGTGGAATTAATGTGCTGGAGGCATCAATATACTGTGTTTTTTGATGGTGCTTTATCGCCATACAAAGAACTGAGTTCATTGACACATTTTTGTTGAGATAATCCAAACCGAAAGTTGTGAAAAATAATCCAACGAAAACCTTCTCTTGAAATTTCCACTTTTTGGCCAAGTTGCTTTTCTTAACTCACTGTAAACAAAACAAATAGCAATTGTACATCAAAACTTTGTGAGTACGTTTATGCCAAAAAAATGTCAAACTCTATTATGGTGTTGCCAGATTTTAGCTTTTGACATTAATGTTGCCAGTTCCCGCAATATAAATAGCAGCCCTCGTATTCTCTTTGCCTGTGCAATAACCAATATTCTGTGGAAGGTAGCAGCTGCGAGACTGTTGAAATAATTTATTTTGAATACAGCCGAGGCACAAATTAAAAAATTAAACAATTTTATGGAAATTCATTTCACAGCTCTTTTTAACATTATCGAAACGAGTTTTCAAACACAGGACAGCATTTCCTGTAACAATTATCCCAAAAGATATTCGGCTTATAGATGTTGGACTGCTAAGGATCAATTCATGTTGAGATTGATTGTAATGTCATATCCCCCATTTCTCAGTTTTTGTATAAATTTTGGTTTGTTTTTGTTGTTAATTAAGCTAGAAACGACAAAGTTGATGTAGCTTATGACAATACTATTAGAATATCGGATCACTGTAGAATGCAGCCTCTACACAAATCTATGGTTAAAATAAAGAGCCCTAGACAAAGTATAGCGTATCCCGAAATCGGGCACAATCGACTGCAGCGTTCTTTCTTGTTTTATGCTATAGTATAAGATACGAGTTTTCATCAATTTTTTCTATATTTACGTTTAGTAAAAATGTTTGCGACCGAAATGAATTAATTATTACTGCCACACCGCAGTACATAATGCACTATGGGGTAGTTGACCGGTATAGGTGGCATTAATTAATAACTCGTAAAGTACGCAAGATATTTTGATGCGGTTTTTTTTTCTAGTGTTATACAAACCCTTAGAAGTATTCTGGAAAAGTGGGCGTGTCACACCCCTCCCCATTTTTTTTTAACATTAACATTATTTTAATCAATATAATCTTCATTTTCAAGTTCAATATTCAACATAAAGTGTAAGGAATCTTCCTCTTCAAATTTAGCATCCTCCAAGAAATTGTCTGTTGTTTTAATCTTGCATTATAGCAGTTGAATCACTTCCGATGGTAGAGAAAGACGCTTATGCTTTTGTATGCGTCTCTCCGAATGACCGAAGAAATTATTGGGTCTGAAGTGTCCATAGCTCGATGAAAAACATCCGTGAAGTTGTTTAATCGGCTGTGCTTTCTCGCATGGTGAAGTCTCTCAGACTTGTAAATCTTGTTTCGCGATTCAGCCTCCTCTTCCCCAAAGTAACCGACTGGCAGCACGGTGCTCTCTAAATTTTCTCTGGAGTGAACAATTTTCTTGTGGACTGTCGCTGTCATTGGTAGCCATGGATATATATCAACAATTAATTCTCCAGTTTTATGACAAAGTTTTTCATATTTTTCGTAGTTGATTGGCAACTGACACGATAAGCATATAAGAATAGTCCTCATGTTTAAAATTAGCTGTTCATCAATGCCAGTAATTTCAGAAAATTTCTTATAGGTATTAAAGGCACGGCGCGCCAAATTTCCGACATTTGTGTTCTCAAATCCGCCTTATTTTGGTTGATCGATTTTTAATGTCAGCTTTTCCGAAAACATATGCTGAATGTATTCTTTTCTTTTGGATAAGATAATTTTGTCGGCTAAGTCAGTAACTCTCCATTTTTGAATACCGATCTTGTATCCAGCATGAAGTACAAATATAAAAAATCTTATCCAGCTATGCAGTGGGCTGACTCCATATTTCAAGTTGTCCAATACTGGAACAAATTTACTGAACTTAAAATTTTTATTTCCAAGGAAATCCTTGGGGCTTGCATTGCAAATAGGGCTAGCTTGGTAAGATTTTGTTCTTGTTAAGGCATTAAGCACTTTGCCATCAATGACTGTTAGGTGGAGACTAAACTTTATATAAACGGTAAAAAATTTGCTGAGACTTACGAATGAGCTAGTGGACAAAGTAAGTGAAATAATCGCTATCGATGTAAATTTCACTGTCACGCTGGCAGAAGAATTAAATTTAACTTCCTGTACAATCTACAAAATATTAACTGAAGATTTGGGTAAAAAAAGGTGTGTGTTCGTTTTTTTCCACATCAGTTAAATGATGATCAAAAAATCTCTCGTGTAGACCATTGCAATGACATAATTTTAATAGATGAAAACGATCCAGATTTTCTTTATTCGATATAGCTGGTGATGAAGCATGGTTTTTTAAATATGATCCTGAAACTTAGCGACAATCTGCAGAATGGAAGTCAAAAGACGAGCCCAAACATAAAAAATTGCGTTTTGAAAAGTCCAGTATCAAGACAATGTTGATAACTTTCTGTGATAACTTTCTTGTTCAAAAGGAATTTGTTCCAGAAGGTCAAATTTTCCATGGAAAATTTATTTACAAGTTTTACATCCATTGTGGTCTAGAGTTCTGCATGTTAGGCTCGAATATTCCAAAGGACAGCAGCTGTTTTTATTGCATGATTCTGCACCACGTCACAAGACCAAAATAGTCAATGAATTTTTGATCAAAAATCTGATTTATCTCATCGACCACCCTCCGTATTCACCTGATCTATTACCGTGCGATTATTTTCTACCTCCCATTAGTTTACCACCCCTTCTCTATGCACCCATCGATCACACTAACGTGTTTACAACATTTCATTCCTCTATCTTAAATGGTACCCTGCGCGTACTGCCCTTCCCCCTGCCTCAAATACCTCTACCCATTCTTCCCAATGCCCCCTTATTCTTCCTCTCATTCCCCTAACCTTCTTCCCCATGCCCCCTTTCCCTACCACCCCTTCCCTTATTTTCCCATGCCACTATTCCGGCTCTTCCCCTTCCGCCTCTTCCACAACACTCCCCTTTTCCTTCTCTCTTCGATCCCATATACAACATTTCATCCCTCTATCCAAAATTTTTGCGAAAATTTGTTTTTTAATTTTTGCATTATTATTTTAGATTTGTGTTTTATTTATAAATTTAAAAAAATTGTGTTTTGTTTTTTGTTTCTGCATGTTAATTTTTTGTGTTAAAAAACAGAAAATGATTGCAATAGAGTATAAAATGTGGCAGGGTATTTTGAAGTTGTGAAGGCGTGACTGCAGCATTCGTACTTGTTTTGTTATTAAAAGGTCGACTCTAAATTGATCATTAGTTGGGCTGTATATACTTGTATATGTAAACAACTATTCAATGAGCTCTATTAAACTGATTGATATCGAATCAAAAAACCTCTTGAGGTGGTAAAAACCAACTGACGAAAGCCTTCCTGCAGCTCACAAAAGTTCTGATATCAATTTGGTGATAAAATATTTGTATATTTGATTTATATTGCAGGATTTGATTGTAATATGTAACTGAGCGCTTATCATGTTGCGATGCAGTTCTGGATTTGCGAGAAGATGCTTTTAATTAAGTAGAGATATGAGTTTAATATCCGAGAGAGTTTAATATTTTAGAGTTCCAATTTCCGACAGGGATTAAACTATCATAAATTGGTCAGTTCTTGCATTGCTACTGTCATTTATGTTCAGTTTGGTTAGCTATTGCCTTACAGCATGTCTATTAATCGACTTAACGAAAGAAACATTTGGCAAACGTGTTATTTCTTGAGTATACACACATCAATAGGGGGTAACGTGAAGTCATTGATTTATGCGAACAAATCAGCAACTCTGGAGCAACTCCATTGTGTGAACCATTGTCGAGATACGGTCCCCATTGCTTGAAAAATTGGTCGAAGGTTGGATTTACAAACTGCGACACATCCGAGCCATATATATACTTTATGGGGTCTTCCACGCCTCCTTCTCCCTGTTACACACATTTTCTCAAACATATTTTAGCATTGTACTTTCGGGACTAAGATAGAAAAAACGTAATAGTTTAAACAGCTAAAATATTGAGAAAGCACCATTGTTGAATGGTAATTTAAGTCTGCTTTAAATTGTTCTGTGAATAAATAGACTAAAGCATAGATTGCTTGAATACATTTAGATTCGGATATCAAAAATTATGTAGTTGCACATTACTACTAAGTAGTAAACGTGGAAAATGTGTTAAATATCGACTCGTCTCCATAAACTTATACTCAACTCATATAATAATTGCTGAACATGCAAGCATAAAATTAAAAAATGAATTATTCAATTGACATTTGCTACCTAAAGTATTCATGAATCAAACGAACTGAGCGAAGGCGGTGATGGTTGAATTGTGAGTGGTGATCATGCAGCATGGAATATACAATAGATATAGGCAACTTGCGCTGAAATGCGTTGGCATTAAATCCGCTTAAGTTCTTATAAACCGCAATGAATGTCTGAAGACAGCAGTAGAGGAGTAAGTACATGAGTAATTTGACTCCACACTGTCCGTCACTTTGTATATAGAAGAAGCTTAGCCATTTTAGTTACTCGTCGCGAACGACGAAATCAACAGCGACACCAATTCTTCTGACAGGTTAAGCTGATAAGATATTTATAAATGCTTTTTCTAAAAATTCCTTCGCTAAGCATCTGAAATGCATTTATGATGACCATCTCAAGCAGCTTAAGATTTTCGCTCCTCAATTCCGATAGCAAATATAAAGTTGATTACGCATTCTGCATAAAAAGGCCAAGGACCTGCAGCTGCCAAAATTTAACAAAAGGAAAAACGATCGTGAGACAATCTGTTTTGAACAATGTAACTGCAAATTGATCGTAGTTACTTCTCACAAGCAGAGGCTTTACTTTTATAAAAGTTTATAATTTTTAATTTCTGAAGGGATGCTCAGATTTAATATCTTTTAACATAATATTGTAAAATTTATTCATGTATATACTCGTTATCAGCATGAATTTCACATTTTTGGGACTTGCGGATGTTATAAAGGGTGGTGTATAGTTTTGTTGCGTATGAAACAATTAGAAAAAATTAAATTAAAAATTAAGGTAATTGTAGATCGAGCTGGCGTTGAGCACAGGCTTCTCATATATACTGTTAAAAATATCACTGTGGACGGAACAACCATGCAAGTGATGAAAGCCCACCTCATTGTGGCTGAATCATGAGCAGCCTCACTAACGAAGTTTTTACTGATACGATCGAGACGTGTTATACTCGTGTACCAACAAAAAGGTCTTGAACGTACATTCAGAAAATGTTATAAAATTCAAAATGGGATCACCCCAGTCGAGAATATAGCGGCTTGAAAATTCACACTCCAAGGTATTTTGGGGATCTTGGGGTGCTATAACCCCAAATTATTTTACATTTATTCTTGGCATAGAGACGAGTACATTGATCATAATATCAAGAAAATCGGACGACTTTTTCAAAAGTTACAATTTTTTGTATATTTTGATGAGTTAATGAAATAGTTTCTTTGTTTATTTGTTTGTTGGTTGTTTGTTAGTTTGTTTCCTGTACGGTTTGTTTTGTGTATGTGTGTGTGAATACTGTATATACTTTAGTACACAAAAAACTACAATAAGAATATTCCTTTCCACAACTTTTTTTCCAAATGCCGGAAAATCCAAAAAAAGAATCTCAGATTTCAATTGGATACAGCGACCAACGCCCAGTTACATATTGTGATCAATTCCAGCATTAAAAATGAAAACTATAACTCTGTCGTAACAAAATTGATATCAAAAGTTTTGAGAGTTGCTTTCATCACTTGGAGGTTTTTTTATTAGATACAATTAATACACTAAAAAAAAAAAATGGAGATTCCCGAACTTGATTTCATCCATAGCGGTAGCAAAAGTATGGTCAGTACGGATTTTCTTAAACGAAGTACAATTTTCTTGGTTCAAGGACTGATTTTCCAAAACATGCAGTTCATAATTTTAGCCCTCTTTAAACTATAGTGAGATTGATAGTAAGCCAAAAGTAGAATTGAATAGAGTTCCAAAGTTTTTTAGTTAAAAAGTTTTTTTTTTCGTTAGTTCTATATTTAGAAAATTGTAATTTTATTTTGTTGTACTTACACAGTTTATAAAAATGTTCAATGGTGGAGTTCATCGTCTTAAATACATCGATATTACACGAGCAGACACCCGATTCATAGAGATGCCAAATCACAACCAATTCCTTTTCAAGTTTTATTTTGATCTCAGAGATTGATTTTAGAGATTGATTTTAGACTTTTGTACTTGTGCACGGATCTACTGATAGGACAGTATCAGTGTGGCTTCAGACGAAAGAGTTCGACTAGTGACCTAATTTTCGTTCTTTGACAAATCCTGAAGAAAGCTCGGGAGTACAACAAAGACATAAACCACCTCTTTGTCGACTATAATGCCGCTTTCGACAGGCCGATAAGAACGAAGTTCAACAATCTCTTATCTGAACTTGGTATCCGAGTAGGAAAAAACTTTTCCGAACCCTTTGATACTAAGATGCTTTGATGCTTTGTCGTGTGACTTTAATCTCTTGATGTAGTACATCAAGTCAAGTTAAGTCAATGCTCATACGTAGAACGGTCGGGCACGATCTTCCATAACGAAGTGATGTTACACGCGTATGCTGATGACATTGACGTAATCGGCATGAACGAACGGCGAAGAATCACGCTTGCAAACCGCTGCAACTTTATGTTTAGCAAGCAAATTTGAATTAGAAAAATCTAAAATCTATGTCCTGAAAATCCTGATATATTCGTACGATTTTTGTAGTCGGTTGTAGTGCCACTCAAGTAAGTAAGTAAGTCAAACTTTAGGTTTAGTCTTTGAATTAGATTTGTATATTGATCCCTATGACTTCTAATTTTAAGAAGGCTATTTTCATTGCTATTTTTTCTATGTACAATATCTGCTCTTACTAATTGAATTCACCTTTTGTATATATGTATAGTTGACCAATTTTAAAAATGTTCTAAATTTAATTAATACAACAAAATAAATACAACGTGTTTTTGTTTGGATGCTATGCTTTCTATTTATTAAATCGTCGTCATTTTAATATTTGTTTTGTGTATTGTTACAAAAGTTTTTTATAACAATTTTCATACCAATATTTGAAAGATTGACGGAAGAAAGGCGATCACAAACTCATAGACAGACGGACATGGCTACATCGACTAGTATCGTTGTGCTGATCACGAATTTATGTACTTTGTGCGATCTATCCTATGCTACCTATAAGGTGTTGCAACACATTGTTACTAAATATTTCCATTCAAACTCTATGTAAAGAGTATAAAAACCTGCTAAGGAAATAAGTGACTTTAAGTAATGATTAATAAATTGTAAAGCCTTTCATCTTTTTGCTTCTTTTGTTGAACCCAACAACATTTTGATTCTGCAAAGTGTAATAAATGGTATGTTCGCTGTGCTAGCTGTGCCAGGCAGGGTAAATTAGATTGTTTTTGCTTTCGAAATACATAGCTGGAAACAAAACATTGCTTTAGAATAATTTGTCACAAACTTCAGGACAAACTGATAATTCGATTTTCACATGTGTGTGAAGTGTATAAAAATGTTATTAGGTATCCGTTGACACCTAAAATATATGGTGCGAAATAATATAATTTACTCATTAAAAAAAAACAGATCATATTTCAAATAATATGATAATTATAGGCCAGAATTTATATTGGTAACCCCATCAATGCATCTGCAAGTAGCAGAAATCAATCCATTTGCTATAGCTGACTCTTCAAGAGCACCGATTAAAAGCAAAACACACAATAATAAAACACAGTACAAAAAAAAAACCCTCCCGAAAACAAAAGCCACACACTAAGAATCTGCTACCTGAGCTGTAATCCTCTTATCAAATTTCAGCAGAGATAAATGTAATGGGATCGAATTGTGTATCTGTTGAAAGAGTTTTCATTTGGTTTTTAGCCATTATTCGTGAAATATAATTGAAAGGTCTTACCAACGCAGACACAGTCTCTCCATCTGTCTCGCACTTCACTTTCGGATTGGTCCCATTGTACACATATTAATGATTTGGGATCATTGCTATTGAATTCGATATGCTTCTCCTGCCAACTTTCCCCGGTTACCAAAAGATATTCAATCTACTAAGCGAAAATGATTTTGTCTTTGTATTATAGAAATTTATTTTATTCTCTTCAGAAGGTTAGGTATATATTTACGAAAAACATATTCGAAGAATTTATAAAGTCTCGCTAACTTCTAAAATTAGTGAAAATAGCAATTATTTCTACAAAAAGCTTTTCAAATTACTTTGACGTCACAGCTAAGTCACTGTAGAACCGGAGCGTAGAAAATCATTTGAGTTGCGCACAAATTGGTTTAATTTAACAAACGTACTGCTGACGATTGCGTAACACAAACTCGTGCCATAGCATCTTTCCATACAATACTTTTGCACAATCGGTCTGACCAACATTGCCACCCCAGAAACGACTTCAAACAATAACTCAATTGCACACGCCCACATTATAAAAGATATTACCGTCTCGAATGCTGGCACATGCCCTGCTAGAGCGAACAGCAAAGGATCAAATCGATTCCAACACGTGCACTGTCTTATCCTAATCGTCAAAACACGCGTCTCGCCGCTCGTGTCGACTTCCAGGCTCATTTACATATGGCGACCATTAACACTTTCCCACTAAAATCATTATACGCTCCGCAATTAAAAGTGAAACTGTTGCGCATCGAGCCATGTGCGTCCATAGGACCGGAAGGTGTTACACTGATATGTAATATGAGAAACAAAAAGTCGCGAGTTCCAAAACATTAATGGAACTTTTTATAAGTTTATTATTAGAAATATGATATATATTATTGGCTAAACAAAAATCAGTTTTCGGTAGTCAATTGTACTTACTTACTTACTTAGGTGGGTCTACAACCGTCTATCGGTCAATGCCACACGTAGGAAAGCGCAGCATTCGGTGTAGTTTAGCGCGCGCCGGCGCCAGTCATTCTCCGAGAACGCCCTGCTAACTCGCCGTTCGTTGGTGCCGATGATGTCAATATCATGAGCATATGCGCGTAGCATCACTTCCTTATTAAAGATTGTGCCCGACCGTTCTACGAATGGGCAGTGGCGTAGGACGTACTCTATCAAGAGGTTAAAAAAGTCGCACGATAAAGCATCACCCTGCCTAAAACCTTTCTTGGTATCAAAGGGTTCGGATAGGTTTTTTCCTACTCTTACTACTACGACTCTTTGGGTGTGTGATAGCGTCAACTAGTTTGTGTACTGAAACATAGTAGTTGTTAGTTAGTAAACATAAGTAGTTGTCTCTTAACCAGTACAACTTGCCGTTTGCATTTAGCGCTGCTGAAATTTGATAAGAGGATTACTTCTCAGGTAACAAATTCTTAGCATGCCTTGTTTGGCAGAAACACAAAATAATGATTATATGAGCGATTTTCAACTAAAAGTATCAATGCAAAAGAGTTGCCACTTATATAGGGGTTTTTTTGATGTTGCATTTTCCGACAGGGATTAAAATGTTATAAATTGGTCAGATTTGGCAACGCTATTGTAACTTGTGCTCAGTTACACAAAAAAAAAAAATGTTTACAAATAAGCTACACGCTGATATTTTAAGTATTTTCGCTATGGTTACAATGATAGAAACTTTGTATGCTAACTGGAGAGAGCTTGTAGCTAAGTTCGAAACAGGTGTATATGCGGCTAAACAATTTTTTGTGTAACAAAAAGTGATGGAAAGGTTTTTTCGTGAAACTCGTATTCGTCTCCCGTGCACGCTGTTATACTAAAATGTTTGTCTGCAAAGTAAATTTTTGTCTGCAGAGTAAATTTTTGTCTGCAAAGAAACCGAATCCGGGGTCAAAATGTCCTATCACGTCAGAAGGCCAATTCAGACCCCGGATTCGGATTCTACGTAGCAAATTACTTCGGAAATGACCCTTAGCTTTCCCACAATTAAACCATGTTGACTTGTGTTATTGTCTCAAAGGCTTAATGCAAATGCTAATGACGTCGAAGGGATATATTTCGTAACTTCGACTAGCCATAACTTTGCGAAAAAAATTGATCTCTTCAACTCTTAAATTAAAGGGTAAGAGTGATACTAAATGATGTAACTGAAGAGACAGACCACAAAATTTTTGTACCCTGTACATAACCTCAAAAGTAGGACAAAATATAATCGATTATAATCGAGAGAAAAATCAGTCATATATGTAACCAAATTTAAAAAAAAGGGAAAGCTCTAACTTCAACACTTCTAACACTTATCATACATTGTATGGAAACTATACCATCTGGTGGGTAAATCGCGGTTATTTTGATAAGTATTATGGTTATAATAAGTCTAAAGATTGAGGTAAAAACAGAAAGGCAGACAGACTGACGTACATGGCTATATCAACTTATCCCGTCCTGCTGATCAGAAATATATATATAAAGACTTTATGACTAAAAAGTTTATCTTACAGATGGTGTGAAATGATATTATCAGTTTGTTTGAAAGGTTGAAACGCATTGAAAGAGACATCATAGACCCCATATTTAATATGCTGGCTTTCTATGGCCCGCCGCTTCACGTAAATATGCTAATGGGTGTGTACCTCCCACTTTTTGAGGTAGCCTGCCATATAAACCCACCTACCACTTTTGTACAGTTGTATGAAAAATTATTTATTGCAGGAAATAGCTTGAAATTCGATATGGTGGTCGCTTCACACACATTTGCTAATGAACGTGTCCCGCTGACTTTTTGTTTTAGTCTACAGAAAAACCATATTAATAATTTACAAGACGATTTGAAATTTCGAAATGGATGCTATTAGAGCATCGGTTCAACCGAAGTTAACGTTTTTTCTCGTTTTTTTATGTATTAAGTGATTTTCATCAATTTTTATGGTTGCCAATTCAAAAATAAAAGGCCAAACGAGAAAAATTTTAATAACTCTGTCAATTTTTTATCGATTTTGATGAATTAAAGACCATTTGATTAAAAATATAATGTTCTCTATAAATTTTCACAATGCCCCTGATGATTAAAAATTTCAGTACATGGTGTTCAAAGTTTAAAAAATGAAAGAAAAACATCAATTTCAGAATACATCGTTCGTTTCAGCACTATGAGAATGAAAGATCTACTCTTAATTTTCCCAAAACCATGAAAATTTGTTGTCTATTATAACAAAAATGAAGAAACACACTCTTACAAGCAGCACTGTATAACAGATAGGATTTCTTTCTCGTGGAAGCAATTCCTTTAAAATTTAAAGCCATAATGTGAGTGGCAACGATCTCCCCTGTTGGACCTCAGCTTCACTTGGATTTTCCTGCCAAGATTTATGACATCTTTGGCATGATAGATTACAATATAATTTAGAGTTAGCTGTACTCTTATTGACTAAAGAACCTTTAGAACATTTTAGTTAGCAACTTGTTAATATTGCTAGTACGGTCTCTGATGGGTGTGGCTCCTTCAGCGTGTGGCTTTAGACTTTCGTGAGCACTCCATAGTGGAAATTTAGAGCCTCTCAGAACGAAACTTTCAATAGGTCTGTGTAAATTGATTACGAGTGGTCATTTTAAGCCTTTGTCTCGCGGCAACTGATCTCAGACTTTGTCATTCCTATGATCGTAGACACTATAGTACACCGAAAAAAAAAAAACAGATCAATATCAGTTTCATATCCACTGGTCATTTTAATATTTGATATAAGAGAAGTATACAGAAAAGGGCATTCTAAATATAGGTATGAAATTCCTGTTTTTAGCGGAAGGTGTAATTAAAAATTGTAAGTACGATTCGTATTCAATTTTCTTGAATCAAATACAAACGGGGATCGATTTATACATCACGCTCAGAAATACTTAAAATAAATATACAATTCTTGAAATAAGTATTAAAATCTAATTCTAAGTACAAATCTGTACTAAAGTCAAGTACAAAAGTCTCAGAAAGTCTTATTTATTTCCTTGGAACATTTATATACATTTTATGTAGTAAATACAACATAGAACCAATCCTATTTTTTCTTAAATCAAGCTCAAGCAATAGAGCTTGAAGAGGGCTAAATTTTAAGAATTTCAACTCCGTTCTTGAACCAAGAATTTGTACTTGATTTAAGAAAATTCTTACCCACTATACTTTTCATATCGGTGTGGATCAATTGCAGTACGGGAATGCTGATTTTTTATCAGTGTAGAAAAAACTATGTAGTGAAATAGTAAATTAACATATAGGCTACGCTTTGAATTTAAAGAAAGAATGTTTCAATTTAAAACATCAAATTGGAAAATACAAAAAATCGAATCTATCTAATCTACAAGTATATACAAATAGACGAAGGGAAAACAGTGTATTACCATTTTACAAGCCTTAAACACAACTTATTCTCTTGCTTTTCTTCTTGTTTTGTTGGAAAGGTTGTGAAGAGGGGTAGAGAATAATCTATATTTTTTCAAAATCGGTTGAATATCTTGGTCGTAAAACACTTTGACAGTTACAAAGTTAAGACTGCTTGCTGTCCGTTTCATTAAAGAGACGCAGAAGATTCAAGATAAATTAACCTAACCATATCTAGGGTAGGGTACAAAAGACAACACCTTATGTGTTAGGATAGCCCTCAATCGTTCTAGCTCTGACACTGAGTCTTAGTTAGCGTTACTGGCTGATTGAGCCTGTTTCGTTGTGACCACTTGCTTGCCATGCGGCTCCGGCCCAGACACTACGTCACGCACTGGTTATGGTACCATTCATACATTGTGCGAAATGGTATTATCTGAAAGTTTGTAACGCATTAAAGGATGCATCGTAGACCCCATAAAGTATATATATTCTTGATCAGCTTGACGAGACGAGTCGATCGAGATATGTCCGTCTGTCTGCCCGTCTGTCCGTCTGTATGTTGTTGCGTGTTTTTTGAAGATCATACTTTCGTCTGTTTGTCTGAAAACCTTTTTTATTGTTGTCAGCTTCAACTTAATAATTGATATGATAGTTTCTATAGGACGAACGGTTCTTATATACATTAATGAGTGGGACCCGCATACTTTTTGGGGTAGCCACCATACAAACCAACCACCCACTTTTGTCTTTTTTTATTGCATGAAAATCTTCTTTATTAAAGTCAATATTAGGTTGAAATACGAAGTGGTGCTTTTTATGGAGATGACGCTAAAATGCATAGACCAATGGACGTGTCCCTCCCGCTTTTTTAGGGTAGACCCATACAAACCCACCGCCAACTTTTATCCAATTGTATGAAAACTTCAATATCAACTTGAAATTCGATATGGTGGCAACTTATAGATGGTCGCTTCATACAAATCTTCTAGTGGGCGTGCACCGCCCCTTGCTGGGGTAACCCCTATTTAAAGCCCCCCCCCCAACGTTTATGTTTGGATTTTTGTTAGATTTTTTGATTTTCTGAATAAAATGAACTCAATGAATTTTATTTTTTGAATGTTAAAATAAAAGTAACTCAATAATTTTTAAAATAAAAATCAGAAATAATTATTAAATTCTGAGTAAATATATAAAAATCAGTAATGGGCTGGTCCACGGTCTTATATTTTCGTGCCAGATTGCTATGATAGTTGCGCGACCTCGTGTGAATATGAAAAAATATGTATCATCAGCAATGTCGCGCGACATTTTTGGAAATAGCTCAGTTTCCAATTCGTGTAAGATTTCCGTGTCATTTTGTTAACAGTGTTGTAAAGTGTTGCAAAAAATAGTCAACAGTGTTTTAAACAAGCAAAAAGTAAACATCAGCTGTTTAACTTCTTCCTCTGCCCTTGGTGGTCGCATCAACCATTCCCGACACCAAATGCTACTTTCACGACTTTTTCGCATTTTCTCTTCTGCTTTTTCCTTTTTTAATTGAATTTGTTTTTATTAGCTGCATAAATTACTAATATATCACACCTTTTCAGGGTTTTATCCATTTTATAAATGCTATTCTGCTGCCACTGGTTAGCACTGAAAATGTTGCTGTCAAAGTTCTTGCGACTCGTTTGACCACAAAGTAATATTGTCATGTGAAATTTTGACAGTTGCATAAAATCCAAGACATATAGTATGACTCCAGTATATAAGACCGTGTGAGCAGCCCATAAATAATTTTGACAAATTGATTTTTTGAAATATAACATATAATCATTACACCCGCTTGTCACATCAAGTTAACATCCGAAGTTGTGGAAAGAGTACTTCTTGCTAATCCCACACAGATAAAAAGAGCATTGAAGAGTATTCCTAGCCCTGAAGAAGCGAATATATGTTCACCCGAAGAAGTATTGGCTCTATTTCTAGACTTACGTTCAACAAAACATTAATATAAGTTAAAATAAATTTCTTCAACATCGGATGAAGTTGACCTTCAGTCTTTGCTAGACAACACAGCAGAACGACTTGTTCTGTCCTTGGACGAATATGGAGATTATCTTTTTCCTCTGCGATTAAGAAAAGCATTTAATATAATTATTTTATTTTTAAAAATCTAAAATAATTTAAATAAATGCTATTTTTCCTTGAATATTATCAGGTTAACTTAAAACTTATCAAATATTTGGAAAAAATTAAAGAAAGAAAAAAAAAACTTTAATTGAACCGAAGCTCTAATATCAATCACAAGATCAAGAATATATAAACTTTATGGAGCCTACGATTTATTTATTTTACTTATTTATTTAAAATTGGAACCACATATATAAAACAATCGCTGAAGCATTTATTTAAAGTTTATACATAAACTAAACTAAACTAACTCAAAACTAGAAGAAGGAAGTTGCGGACACTTCGACCCGTTACTGTCCAAGCGGGTGCGCAATACAAAAATAAAGAATATGGAAGCTGCTAAATGAAATTTAAAATGTCTTCTTTAATGCGTTACAAACTTGTAACACCATTTCAGTCTTCGTGTGAATGGTATAAGTGTGTCAAAAACTTAGTACCGTAGCTTAATTATTGTGGCTGCTATTTGGCATACTAACTTTAATATTTTAATTCTGATCAAAATACTTTAATTCTGATCAAAAATCAACTGCTTGGCCTAATTAATATGGCTTTCAGATGTATGACAGATAAAATTTGTTAAAAAACATCTCACTTTGGCTCTCTATATCTCCGGTATTACTTACTCAGTTTAAATCTTCATTGTATGAATCTTTATGCAATTAGTAAACAAACAAAAATACAGATTTTTAATCCAGTGTGCGCCGTAGACACGTTTTGATTCTATACAGGGGGTTGATGAGCCCTTACTAACAAGTACATCAGCAATCTGGTTTCTCTCGATAGCCCTATAGCCAGGAACCAAACAGATCATGTCTTTGCAACCGACTTGTAGAGCATCGAACACACTTTAACCATCTTGGAAGAGAAGTACGACTATTTCATTGCCAGGAATGAGTTTGAGAATACAAGAGTGAATAGAGTCAGAGTTATGTGCAAAATGGTGTAAAGCAGATAATTCAATAATGTCCTCCATTGTATGTCACCGCCATAAATATCACTTTGACGAATGAATGTTGTTGGCAACATCTTTGGCTACCGCGCAATGCAATATAGGAAAAAATTGATCTCACCATCATGGGTTACGATAGCAATTTGTATACTCATCACACAGAGTATGAATGTATTACAATTTAACCACAATCTATCCAACGCAATACATAAAGCATCAGAGACCCCATAAAGTCTGAAAGTTTGTACCACATTGAAGGAGGCATCGTAGACCCCATATACCGTATATAGTATATCCTTGATCAGCTCGATGAAACGAGTCGATCTAGCCATGCCCGTCTGTCTGTCTGTCTCCATGTTGTTGTGCATTTTTTTGCGCACCAATTTGTATGCTATCCAGTTGAAAATTGGCACATAGACTTCTTGTTATTGCAGTTTAATAGAGTATCAAGATTAACCCCCATACAAACCTACTGGCCACTTTTGTGTTTTTGTAGGAAAACTTATTTATTAAAGTCAATGCGATGTGGTTTTTTTATGGACAGCCGCTTCGCATACATAGACTAATGGACGTGTCCCGCCCACCTTTTAGGGTAACACCCCTACAAACCCACCGACAACTTTTGTGTTTTTTATGAAAATATTCTTTATTTAAATCAATATTAGCTTGAAATTCGATTTAGTTGATTTTAGTGGACAACCGCTTCATATAGTACGTATACACATGGCCCACAACTCACTTTTATGCATTTGTATGAAAAACGTCAATATCTACTTAAAATTCGATATAGTGGTATCTTAATTCCACACACATCTACTAATGGGCGTGTACCGCCCACTTTTTGGGGTGGCCCCGTGCGAATGGAATTAGAGTTTCGGTTCAACCGAATTTAACGTTTTTCTTGTTTTTTTTTTATATTTAGGCAAGGGGAAATAGATTGTACCATTGTAGGAGTTGGAAATAACTCTCTAAATGTACAATGTATAAACATTTATAAAAATAATCATTTTAGTTATGATCGTTTATAATTTGAATTTTTATTTTTTTATTTTTAATTAATATTATTATCATTATTATTTATTGTAAACATTTACTTTTGACTTATTATGTGTATTATTATTAAAGGTACTTAATGAAATTATCAGTTCAAATACTGCGGACGAACATGTACATATATATAGAAAATACATTTACAAAAGTGTTACTTTAAAATATCACAGCTCAAACTGGCATTGCAATTTCGCATTTGACCAGCTCCAGTACTTTGGTAATCTTTTAACAAACAAATTACGTGCCGGCATTGCTTAAAAAGTACAATATTATTTTATAATAATAACAAGCACATCAATATCAATTAACTATTTATGTAAGCATTTATATATTATGTATAAGATAAAAACTAAAATAAATTCAGTTCAGTTATTGATCTATTCGGAAGTTTATTTCTCAGCTCAATGCTGATGTGACGGCACGAAGAATATTGCTTTACTGTTGCCTGCTATTGTTCGATTACTTTCAGTAAATTAGTTCAAGGTCCGCGGAATTAGACATTATATATCTGACATATTCTAACTTAAAAGATATAGCAACAGCAGTATAAAATGTGAACGGCTAGTGAGAACCGCTTTAAATGCTGTCGTCGATGAGGAGCTAAATGGCAAAGTTTCAATAAAAGAGCTGCGGCTGCTACGTGCTGATCCCTCAAATATGTGATTGCCCTTGATTTCATGAAGTACCGGTAGCTCGAGTTGGGGACTGTTACGTTCAGAAACGAACACACGGTTCAGTTTACATTGGCGCGGCACTGTATATTTCTTTGTTAGCTTAACGTTGTGGCCTATCAAACGGTCCGACATCTGCAAAAAAGTAGGAGTCAATGAACTTGTCACTTTAAGTGCATTCTATTTTATTTAGATAATATTACCGGTACAAAGTTGTTTTGGGCCCCCAAGCAAATAGGTTTAAATGATCCCTTTAGCGTTGATTGTTGAAATTTGTTGAATTGGTGCTTCCAGTCATAGGACAATAAGCGTGTCTCAAGCGTCATGCCAGCCAGATTCGCTGGCGAAGCTATTACAATTGGGTTGATATTGCTATAGGATCAATGGATATTTTTTATTATTTTAAAATAAAGTGCTTAAAGGTCAACGCTGAGTACTTACGTTGCAAGTTGTTCAATTCCTAAGGATTGCAGCATAGTCGGTAAACTAGGTAACGAGTGGCAGGTGGTTAGTTTCGTTTGGCGCGGGTAATACAATGTAAAGACCGTGCAACTTTCCTCCTTCATAGTGGGGCCACCTTTGAAAATGCAATAATACCATACGCAGTAGCAGAAATAAAAAAATATCTCCAAAGAAATTTGCATATGACTTACCTAACGTTATTGCACTCCGTGCTGAACTGTCGTAGATGCATTCGGCAACCAATCTATCTCCGGGAAGTGAACGCACGGACTGCGACAAGTGTCTAAAATCCTGGTATTCCGAATCGACGTTGTTGTCGTACGCAATAGGGGGCAGCTCTTCGGTTTTACGTATCTGAAATTTTGGTTCAATTCTGTTAATTAGAAAACATTCGAAGTAATGCGTCAAAGGCCTTGATTATAAGAGAAATTTGACTGTATTCGCGTACATGCCACCTACCTGTCGAAGTTTTATTTCGCGCCCAATTTTATGCGTTCGCATCATAATCGCGAATATATTAATGCCTTCGGGTGGAAAAGCGTAAGCGGTGCATTCTTCCATGCACTGCCCTTCGGACACAACTCGCTTCTGGCCAGGAGGTATAATTTGGCGCCAGTTTGGATCCATGCCTGACACAATTAAAAAAACGGATATTTTTCAAACTACTTCTTTTTTTTATTAGTCCAAACGACTTACCGATAGACAAAATGGCGGCGTCATGCGGGCGCAGATGGTCTGTGAAACGAAGTCGCAGTCCAGAGTTGTCGAAAAGTTGTTTAAGTTGCAGCTGAGCAATGTCATTATTAGGGTTATGATACTGCGACTCCATTAAATAGTATTTCGCCGTGTTAGAATCTATTGGGTAGCCAGCTTCACTAGGAAAAGAGAAGCCCTTTCGAAAGCGGATAAACTCAAACATTAGTTTTATCACACACAGTCTAATCCTCTTGCGGATATATTTTGTTAATTGCCGAATATACTCACTTCCGATCCACGCGTCCAAGTAGCGACGAGAGCATTGCATGGTAGTGACACGCTTCGCGCACCACGACACGCTCTGCCCGACTCGTGTGCCATTTCCTCAAGCTCAAAACCATCGCCTTGGCATTCGTATAGTAAGATTTGTTGCAAATAGTGCACGCTCCATGACGAATCAAAAATGGGTTCATACTAAGGGCAAGCAAATAAAAAGCATAAATCGAGAAATTGGATTAAACATAGAACATGTACTACGAGGCACCCTAGAGCTTACCGTGACGATGTGATGCTTCCTCTGCAACTTGTCAACTTTAAACATTTTACACCATACCAACGAGTCGTCCAGGTAGGGTAACTCCACATTCTGATTGCGCAGCTCCAAAAAACTATTGCGCTTGTTATGTACCTTGTGCACCCTGGGACGCTGCGTCAAAATCAATGAGCGAGCGGAACGCCAAGATTCAACAACATTAGGTAGAGAGCCCGGCTCTACTGAGCCTCGCTTTGGGTCTTCATCGCTGTACATAAACATCACGCGTATCGTATTGTTCTGCAAGATGAATTAATAAAGAGATATTGCTGCCGTTCAAGTTCATACCCAAAACTCGCTAGCTTACCGTTATAGCAATATCGTGATCATCGTCGCACGTTTGCAGCTTCCGGCGGAAACGAATGACAGTGTGTGTGGCATTTTCATAGCCAAAGATGAGTACATAGTCCTGCGATGGATCGATTAGCGGCTCCGACGTACCATCCCTCGGCACATAGCGGTCCTGCGAGGTGTACGAGAGTTTGGGAGCAAGGAAAAAAATGTCCATCAGCCAACTTTTATGAATCAAACGCTGGTTAATATATTCTCACCTGGAAAAATGTATGCCCTCTGTCTACCCAAGCTATTACCATGTCAGCGCCCGCAGGATGGCCATCCGAAGAAAGTCCGAAGCCTACGTATCCCAGGGTATGCACTTGAATCTCAAACATTATATCCTGATTAATGAGAGACCATAAAATACGATAATCCTCATTTAATTCTACCGCATGTTCCCAGCGCACAGATTCACGGCCATATATGCCGCCGTTGTCACTACCGCTGGAAGTTGGTACATTGTCCGTTGCCTTCACGCACTTCAAGAGACAGTCGCTCAATTGTAGTAGAAAGTAGCCCAATTTAAAAAGTGTGATTGACGATGACAGCGGCAAACTTGAATATCTCTTAGTCATTTTTTAACTTGTTGTTTTATTGTTAGCTCTGTAAGAATTTTACGTAGTTTGTACTTTTTTATAATAGTATTTTTGCTTGAATAAAGGCGCGAAAATATAATTAATGCAATTCGATGAATCACTTGAAACGACCTTTGCAATTATTTGCTATATTATTTTCAATAATCTGCGCAAATCAATTTCGCGTCATGTATGTAGGTGAAGGCTTCATAAAGAGTTTCAAAACGATATCTCAAAAAGAATTAAAAACCTTATAGGAACCGGAAAGTGTGCAACAACAAATATTCCCAAAATTTGGACTGAATGATCTAGTTCGAAATGATGGCATTTGAATACTAAAAATCAAGAAAAATTATAAATGTGGCACACCTAATATCTTATTGCTTAAAATTGTTCCTATGTGAGTTTATGTGCTGATACATTGTATATGTACACTCACCGTTAACTGAAATGCTAATCATCGACACCTTTATGTGAACAATCAACAAAACACAAAAACGAACAATCAAACACAAAATTTGTATCTCAGTATATTCTGACTTGCATAGCTACAAGTATATGATTAATAAAAAGGTTCTATCTGACGAAATTCAACATCAATTTTAATATTCATGATAGCAACATTTAATAATTGTTAAAGTGTGGATAAATACATTAAACAAAAATCAGTGTGTAGACAATATGAATTTTACACATATACAAATGTATGTACGAATATGCATGTACATATAGTGTAAAATATTTGTAATTTTAATTATGTTGAAAAGGCATATCCATATACAAAGATAAAATCAAAAAAGTATAAAATGAAACCCGCTATAAGCAACGATAGACATATTATACCTTGTATTGTACTTAAAATTCAAAAATAAGTAAGAGTGCTGCAGTCGAGTGATATATAACTAGACTCCACTATTTATACTTTATGGGGTCTGTCACGACTTCTTATGTATGTTACATCCAATTGCACAAAATTATTATACTCGTACCTAATATGCCTAATTATAATTCTAATATGTGCTAGATTTTTTCTGATTTAGTGATATCATGCAGTGGCATTCTAGATCAATGTAAGTAAAACAGTGTTTATTTATGGGACCACAAAAACCTAGTATTATAATTTTGGACGTTGTGGTCATGGAAGGGTGGGCATATTCGCATCTGTGCTATAACAGCTGAGCACAGTCCATTGAAGATCGCCAGCTTTAACGATATCCTATCCATACTTTCTTCTTTTAGCCTCTCTTTAGTTACTCCCTAAGCACGTACAAATAAAATATGTTAATTTTTTCGTTTCTACCCACACCCACTTGCCGACGAGACAGAGCTGGAAAGCAAGGTATGTGCTCCACTGCAATCTGCATCTCATATTATCTGCTCTACTCTATGGCACCGCCATAGATACTTTAAAAAGTTATCTGCTACAGTTATACAATATTTTTGGCACTTCAGAGAAGGGTATAAAAAGTAAAAAAAAAATGAAAAATCTGTACTTTTATTTAAGTCTCACCAATTAGAGCTGATATTGTATGAAATAAAATGTACACTTACATCAATAAATATATGAGGCTAGAGGACGTATCTTAAGCCCGAGTTCAATAGAAATTTTCTTTACATTTTAATTAAATTACCAATTATTTCCAATTATTTCATACGCAATAATATTATTCACTACTCTCTATCTTATACACAACCGCCAAAAAGGTGAAATTCATGAAAAAATATATATATTGTTATATCTAATCATCTTTCCCAAAATGTAAAAACTTAAGTAAATTCCAGCGTTGCAGATCAAATGGTACGTGTGAAAAGTATTTAAGTTTCGTTTCCACCGAAGTTAACATTATTTTTTTTCTTTTTTATATTAATAAACAGTGAGAAGGAAATTTAAATTTCAAACTCTCTGAAAAAGAAAAAAAATATTGGTTGTCTGTAAAGTCGGCTTACGGACGATAATTTTACGTGATAACGTCATAAGAAAACATTGATGAAAAATTGCATACTTTTATGAATTGAATTGAATTATTATCACTGAATTATCATTATTTTGTAAAATACAAAGAAGGAGTTAATTGAAAATTAGAATATATAATATGCACTTGGTAAAATATACACATACATATGTACATACATATATGAAAATAACATTGTACCCACTCAGGGGGGGGGGTGCAATGTTATTATATCTATATATATATATATATATATATATATATATATATATATATATATATATATATATATATATATATATATATATATATATATATATATATATATATATATATATTTTATATATAGATATACATATATATTATATACAATATTTACATAATATTATATGTAATATATACATATATAATATATTGTAATATATACATATTTATTCCGCCTGTCACATTCATTCGAACAATCTTATTATACGTTTGTCCCACAGCGTGCAGGGTACAATGATAGTTTCATATATGTATGTACATATGTATGTGTATATTCTATCAAGTGCATATTATGCATATACACAGATCAACATACACAGCGCCACACCCCACCGCGCGCTAGATAATACTAATACGCAAACACATACACACACACATAACTATAGCTTTCACAAGCCGAACGATTAGGCCGATCGTGCCTGTCTATCGCTTGTTCAGGCGGAACATGACAAATGGGCATGGCTCGTTCATCGATTTATAACACGTTATCACGTCAAAAAAAATTAAACGAAAAAATAAAATTCCGTTGCATTGTTTTTGCTTTCACAAACAAAACGAAAGGTTACAGCATTATCATGTATCTTCCACATGCTAAGTATTGGTACAATAGTTTTCATTTACTTTGGTCATTGAACGGCTATGAAAATATATTGTATTTACTCGCAACAGCGAGCAAAAGAAGCTCAACACTCAGAAAAGAAAACCGGCTACAGTAAACCTGATACACGTACATAGATACATTTTGTCAATCCAACAGCTTTGGAATCGCTAAATAACTGACTTTAGGTGGGTTCGTTTAGTTCGCTCGTCGTTGGCTGATCGATTGTTAGTACGGACCTCAGATCTTTGTCAGTACTTCCATTTTCCCATCGAACGTACCAAAGTTTCGCAAAGCGCATCATCAAGAAACTATCTGACGCTTTCAAAGCAACTAACCCCACACAACTACGCTTTGATGATATGTAGGTTATATGTTTACAAGCACACAAATCGCAAACCGAACTAAACGAATTTGGAGTGACTCAAGGTACAGAAATACAAATGGAAGAAAGGGAAACAACCGTGGGAATGTGGCAGCAGAAAAATGATTTTAAAAAAAATTAAAATGACGGCGCACTTAATAATTATTCTCCATCGAAAGCAAAAATAAACGGTGAAAAATTAAAAGGTATATTTCATTTTATCTAATTAACTTTATAGACATAGCGACGGCTAATATTTACACCCGTACAGATTTTGGCCTACGCAAATACACACTTTATTTATTTTTTTTTTTTTTCGTAGTTATGAATTACTTGAACGAAAATCTTTGAAATGCGACTGCAAAAATTTAAGTAGGAGTTATCTTCATTTTTAGATAAGTTTTTCGTTTAATTACCTTTTGCTTGCGGTGCCTGCAATCCGGTTTATGCGATCGCATATGTCTAATAAACAGGTAATCCCAATTGGTTTTAAATTTGATCACAATCAATTTATTTGCGTTCTTGTATGTATATAATCACAGAAACACTATTCTACGTAGTAGATCACTACTTAATTTCTCTGTTGCATATAAGTAGTTTTGGATTTAATCCATTTCAAATTATAACACTATGAAACACATTTCATAATTTTGTACAAATTCTTTATTTTTTTATGGTTTTGATCAGTAATAAATTTACCAAAACGTAAAACAAGCGCGAATTAAAGAGTCTACAAATGTGAGTTCGATGAGAGTACATACAATGTGAAACGCGATAAAATATAAACAATCTCTAAAATAAAATCGCGTCGACTATCGAAAAGTTTCCGCAGCTGCTCAATTTTCGAAAGTCGTTTAATTATTGCCGTCATCCGCAACACAACCGAACTTGTGAACAGCTCTTAACCGATTGCGATGCCTTCAGAAAATGCAACCGTTTTAATTCCATTTAGTTTCATTCCAGTTTCCAATACATACATGTGCTATGTATCTGTGTATGGATGTATCTTTATATGCCTTTAATTTGCAGTCTGCTCTCTGCTATGCTGCAACCGTTTGATGATGATGTTAGCATTACGTTACTCATCGGGACTATCTTTAACTAACTACAATCCATGCGTTCGTAATTAGTTTGCTGAAAAGTACTACTCGACAATTAGTTCTTGTAATTGGTTTTTTTAATAATAAATAACAAAATATAAAGAAATAATAATAATAAATATATGTTATAGCCAATGTGCTTGATTATTTTATATCATGATCATTATTTATTATTAATTTGATAAATAAAATAAAATGGTAGCGTACAATGTTAATAACATGTTAAAGACGCACGAGGTGTGCACGAAAAATATGTGAGTGGTGATAACTCACGAGGCATTGATGTGAAACTTGTTCACTGCAGTGATAATCAGCAACGAGTGTCATTGTCACTATATATAGAGAAAGAAATATATATGTACATATACATATTCATATTAACATAAACCGCTTTCGCTTCAAAGCCTTCAGATTTCATTCACAAAACTAAATATAATGAATAAAATTTTGAGATTTTGAATCGTAATCGTTTTCTGTAACACACCCCACCTACGACCCATTTTATAGCGTAACATCTCTCTGCCCCTTCTTCTTTTGTCAACATTTCCCCATGACCCCTTATCCCCCTGTCTCTTCTTCCCGCCCTTCCTCCTGAGTAGTGCTCGATGTATTTTGTACGTGAAGATATAAAAAGCATATCCCCCTGTCCCTTCTACCCCATCCACGACTGCCCTATCTCCCCATCTCCCCTTC
The DNA here is from genome assembly GCA_035044765.1 of Leucophenga montana. Taxonomy (NCBI): domain Eukaryota; kingdom Metazoa; phylum Arthropoda; class Insecta; order Diptera; family Drosophilidae; genus Leucophenga; species Leucophenga montana. Next base: position 34,200 of record JAWNNQ010000175.1, read on the forward strand.
TCCTTTGACCCCTTCCCGCAATGTCCTCTTCCCTCCCCCACCCTATCCCAATAGTATATATGTAAATATATAAAAAGTTACGAAAGTAATCGCTGCGGTCTTTATCTCCTCAATTCATAGGTCTTTTCAGTTTTGGGAACAGGAAAAAGTCAGCCAAGTCCGGTGAATTCGGTGTCTGGGGCATGATTACAGTGTTGCCTTGGTCACGAACAATGAACAAGAACACGAACAATTAACAATTAACAATTTCGGAACAAACTTCGCTGCCACACGTTTCATGCCAAAACATCCGAAAAAAATGCATGAAATGAGTCAACTGATATGCCGACATCTTCAGCTACTTTTCTAGTTGTCATTCAACGATTCTCCATAACAATTTTCTTCACTGATTAACCGTTTTCATCGGTTGTTGAAGTGTTGATGTGTCCAGGGCGTGCAACGTCATTGATATGTTCTCGGCCTTCTGTGAAGAGCTTGCACCACTTATAAACCTTTATTTTTTCTGCTTAAAGTAGACTCGCCAAATGCCACAGTCAACATTTTAAGTGCGTTGGAACTCTTTATTTTATTTTTCACACAAAATTTAATACAGATTCTTTGATAGCAAAAAATGGCTCAGCACATCAATAGACGTCTAACCTTTATATCTGTCAAAAAAAAAAAAAAAAAATAAACGAAAAATGCAAAAAACCTGATAATGTCAACCTCTTTTTGGGTACCAACAGAAAAATTAATAAAAATCAAAAATCGTATATACGGAGCCTGCGAATTTTAAAGAGTCAGACCTCGCATAGGGGAAATAAATAATCCTATTCTATGATTTTTCGAGCGCAATAAGACATTTATAAAAAATTCGTATTCGTTTGCCTTTTATTTAAAAATAAAGTATAACACGTCTAAAGGAACACCCTATATCGTAAACAAGTCTTCTGTTACTGGTTAACATTAATTTGTTTCTTGATTTTTGAATGTATATTAACAGATATTGTACAGATGTAAAACTTACAGTTTTAATATTTTAGACATTTTACCTGCTGTACCGACAGTTGGAATGGAACAAAATGTTAGCAGCAGTCTGTTTATATACAATACATATGGCTGCTTCTCACTTTTGTTCTATCCCATTTTTCGTTACAAAAATATAATCACATTTTTAAATAAAGTATGTTCACATTAGAGTTGAGCGATATTTCACAACCTGTGATTCAATCAAGGCGACTGAAAAATCGCGAATATCAGTTGCTAGTCGATATTGTAAATGCCAGTGATTGAATATAATTCATTTCTTACTAGTGCCACTGTGATCCATGGCGTATGAATATATCATGCTTATCATCAACTGATATTCATGATTCGTGATTTTCAGTCGCCTTGATTGAATCACTGACTACCGCTCAACTGATACGTAGTATCAATATCAAGTGGCAACTGACATTCGTGATTTTCAGTCGCCGTGATTGAATCACTGACTATCGCTCAACTGATATATTGTATCAATATCAAGTGGCAACTGATATCATTGGTAAAGAATTGTAATGAGAATATGCCACTTGATCAATCCCGGGAAGGACTATGTCTGATATACATGTTCCAATGGATTTTTGGAATGGGCGCTGCAATCAGCAATGGTTGGCACTAGATTATGTACAAATCTGATGAATACTTAAAATTCCATGTTCCGCCTCAATTCCCAAGATCTTTGTAAGGAGTCCGTATCCTGTTGCAGGAGCCCAGTGATACCGAATATCTCCCACACTCTCCTCTGGTTTTTTGTACCATTTTTAGCTAATCCTCTTCTGAAAATGGCACAAAAAAAGAAGATATTCCAGAAACTGATGGCGGTTTCCTGAAGTATGGAATTAATCTCAAAGAATTGTAATGAGGCTATGCCACTTGGTCTACCCCGGGAAGGATTATGCGGGATATACGTGTTCTAATGGGTTTTTGTAATGGGCGCTGCAAGCAGCAATGGTTGGCACTAGAATATATACAAATCTGATGACTACTTAAAATTCCATGTTCCCGCCTCAATTCCGAATAAGGTAATAATTTGTAAGGAGCGCATATCCTGTTCCGGGAGCCCAATGATTCCGACTATCTCCCACATTCTCCTCTGGTTTTTTGTACCATTTCAAACCAATCCACTCCAGAAAATGGCACAAAAAAGAAATTCTAGAAACTAATGGCGGTTTCATTAAGTATGGAATTAGTCTCAAAGAACTGGAATATATACAAATCAGGTGACCACCTAAAATACCCTGTTCCCGCCTCAATTTCCATGATTTTTGTGAGGAGCCCATATCCCGTTGCGGGAGCCCAATAATTTCGACAATCTCACACACTCTTGAATGGTTTTTTGTACCATTTTAAGCTAATCCTCTCCAGAAAATTGCATTACAAAGCATAATTTTGACAACACCAATTGTTTTATTAAAATGTTTTCTTAGTATCCAAGCATGATAGCTGTTAGGTCTTCAACCTTAATAGAAACCGCAAAAGAAAAGCTGGTAGCAGCCGTTAACAATAGACTACAGCCGTTGCAATATATACTTCATCCAAATCCCGTCAATACAAATGAGAAGACGCTTTAGAGTAATTTTGATGGTATGGCTGCAACGTATAAACCTAAGGTCACAGGAAAATCACGCGGATTGGTTGAGGTGGAACGATATTTAGGTGAAAATATCATTCCACGAAACTCCGACCCCTGAAAGTGGTGGCAGGGTAATGGGTATAAATACCAAACCTTAAAGAAGTCGCACGTGAAAAGCTATGTTGTCTGGGGTCGTCTGTACCTTTCACAAAGTAATAGTAAGAATGTAAGGAGACATTAGTTTTTTTTTAATAATATAATTGCACCTTCTTTTTTTTGTAGCGATCGCAGGAGCAGTTACAAATCACGGTGATTTCAAAGAAGCAGTCGCGAAAATCACTGGTACTCAAAAATCACTGATTAGCTCATCTCTAGTTCACATGTCCGTGCAATGTTGTATGAATTGCTAAAAGTATTTCAAAACAAAAGCAAACATTAACTTCTTTAATTATGTATACGTATATTCTTAATCAGCATCTATAGTTGAGTCGATAGAGCCATGTATGTCTTTCGTATGGGGACACTCGGATAATTATATTTCTCTTATCTATAGGCAGATCAAGCCCATAATATTTTGCGGATGACACACCCACCCAATAAATCTTAGGGCTATTTGTCTCTTAACTTCTGATCAAAAAGAACCAGCAAATTGTCAATAGAACGAAAACGGTTTAATTGCTTTTTGATATTTATTCTGTCTTCATCATTCCCATTGCCACATATTCCAAGGCTTCTAATACTTTTCGACTTCCAGTAAATTTTATATATATATCGAAGAAGGCTATAGGCTATATATCATCACAAGACCAAACTATATATGTATGTATGTATGTATGTATGTATGTATGTATGTATGTATGTATGTATGTATGTATGTATGTATGTATGTATGTATGTATGTATGTATGTATATATGTGGGGAGGACCACACAATTTCACATAAGCGCTAGCAAGCGAACTAGATATTGTTCAACTCAACGCTAGGACCACGCTAGATGTCGGACCAGCTGAGTTGGTGTTTTTAAATTTTATTACAATTATATGTATTTAAAATTTATCTTCTATATATATATAAAAATGGAAATATGTATATATGTTCCCTATAGACTCCGAAACTGCTCAACCGATTTTTATCAAATTTTGTGGGAATATTTCAAATAGTCCCGTGGGTGATCCTGTGATTCGTGGCGATTGGATAAACATATATATATATATATATATATATATATATATATATATATATATATATATATATATATATATATATATATATATATATATATATATATATATATATATATATATATATATATATATATATATATATATATATATATATATATCTCTCTCTCTCTCTCTCTCTCTCTCTCTCTCTCTCTCTCTCTCTCTCTCTCTCTCTCTCTCTCTCTCTCTCTCTCTCTCTCTCTCTCTCTCTCTCTCTCTCTCTCTCTCTCTCTCTCTCTCTCTCTCTCTCTCTCTCTCTCTCTCTCTCTCTCTCTCTCTCTCTCTCTCTCTCTCTCTCTCTCTCTCTCTCTCTCTCTCTCTCTCTCTCTCTCTCTCTCTCTCTCTCTCTCTCTCTCTCTCTCTCTCTCTCTCTCTCTCTCTCTCTCTCTCTCTCTCTCTCTCTCTCTCTCTCTCTCTCTCTCTCTCTCTCTCTCTCTCTCTCTCTCTCTCTCTCTCTCTCTCTCTCTCTCTCTCTCTCTCTCTCTCTCTCTCTCTCTCTCTCTCTCTCTCTCTCTCTCTCTCTCTCTCTCTCTCTCTCTCTCTCTCTCTCTCTCTCTCTCTCTCTCTCTCTCTCTCTCTCTCTCTCTCTCTCTCTCTCTCTCTCTCTCTCTCTCTCTCTCTCTCTCTCTCTCTCTCTCTCTCTCTCTCTCTCTCTCTCTCTCTCTCTCTCTCTCTCTCTCTCTCTCTCTCTCTCTCTCTCTCTCTCTCTCTCTCTCTCTCTCTCTCTCTCTCTCTCTCTCTCTCTCTCTCTCTCTCTCTCTCTCTCTCTCTCTCTCTCTCTCTCTCTCTCTCTCTCTCTCTCTCTCTCTCTCTCTCTCTCTCTCTCTCTCTCTCTCTCTCTATATATATATATATATATATATATATATATATATATATATATATATATATATATATATATTCTCTCTCTCTCTCTCTCTCTCTCTCTCTCTCTCTCTCTCTCTCTCTCTCTCTCTCTCTCTCTCTCTCTCTCTCTCTCTCTCTCTCTCTCTCTCTCTCTCTCTCTCTCTCTCTCTCTCTCTCTCTCTCTCTCTCTCTCTCTCTCTCTCTCTCTCTCTCTCTCTCTCTCTCTCTCTCTCTCTCTCTCTCTCTCTCTCTCTCTCTCTCTCTCTCTCTCTCTCTCTCTCTCTCTCTCTCTCTCTCTCTCTCTCTCTCTCTCTCTCTCTCTCTCTCTCTCTCTCTCTCTCTCTCTCTCTCTCTCTCTCTCTCTCTCTCTCTCTCTCTCTCTCTCTCTCTCTCTCTCTCTCTCTCTCTCTCTCTCTCTCTCTCTCTCTCTCTCTCTCTCTCTCTCTCTCTCTCTCTCTCTCTCTCTCTCTCTCTCTCTCTCTCTCTCTCTCTCTCTCTCTCTCTCTCTCTCTCTCTCTCTCTCTCTCTCTCTCTCTCTCTCTCTCTCTCTCTCTCTCTCTCTCTCTCTCTCTCTCTCTCTCTCTCTCTCTCTCTCTCTCTCTCTCTCTCTCTACATCTACATCTCTCTCTCTCTCTCTCTCTCTACTCTCTCTCTCTCTCTCTCTCTCTCTCTCTCTCTCTCTCTCTCTCTCTCTCTCTCTCTCTCTCTCTCTCTCTCTCTCTCTCTCTCTCTCTCTCTCTCTCTCTCTCTCTCTCTCTACATACATACATATATATATATATATATATATATATATATATATATATATATATACTTTTACACTACCTCCAATTCTATTAAAATTAGAAAATTACTAAAAATCAAAACTTCACAGGATTACCCACGGGACTATTTTAGATATACTTAGCACAAAATTTGATCAAAATCGGTTGAGCGGTTTCGGAGTCTAAAGGGAACGAACACACATATCACCATTTTTATATATAAGAAGATAAATTTTACATATAATAAAGTATTAAAAAAAAATTTCAAAACACCAACTCATGATCATTGAATGCTTTAGCACATGACCAGCTGGTGCGATTTCTAGCGTTGAGTAGAACAACATCTAGTTCGCTTGCTAGCGCTTATGTGAAATTGTGTGATCTTCCCCACCTTCCACATGCTCCTTTACACTACTAAGAATTAATGATGTGATGGTAGTGAAGTAATATCTTGTCAATGCCGATTATTATTTTATTGAGATCAGTATGAAAGTTGGTATAGAGTCTTTTTATAACTAGAGTTCCCCCAGTGGTCGAAAATCGACCTTTTCTTTTATACTACCCAATACGAAAAAACGTTAACTTCGGTTCAACCGAAGCTGTAATACCATTCACAAGAAATTTTAAATAGTATTGTAAAACATAAAAGTGGGGGTTTAAATAGGGGCTACCCCAAAAAGTGGGCGGTACACCATGTGTACGAAGCGATGTAGTAGATGTGTAATTGCCACCATATCGAATTTCAAGTTGATACTGACGTTTTCCATACAAATGCACAAAAGTGAGCTGTGGGTTGCATTTACACCTAATATTGACGTTAATGAAGAAGTTTTCATACAAAAAGTCAAAATTAGGTAGTACATAGTTGGCGGGTCCCACCCATTAATGTTTATGTCAAGCATCCGTCCACCAAAAGTTACCATATCAATTATTAAGTTTATATTGACTACAATAAAAAGGTTTTTATACAAAAAGACAAAAGTGGGCGCTGGGTTTGTATGGGGGATACCCCAAAAAGTGGGCGTGGCGGGTCTCTCTTGACACTCTATTAAACTGCAATAAAAAGAAGTGTATGTTCATAATTTCAACTGGATAGCATTAAAATTGGTCCCCAAAATATGCGCAACAACATACAGACGGACATGGCTAGTTCGACTCGTCTCGTCGAGCTGATCAAGAATATATATACTTTATGGGGTCTACGATGCCTCCTTTATTGCGTTACAAACTTTCAGACAAACTGATAATACCATTTCACACTATGTGTGAATGGTATAAAAATACATTTGTCCGTTAGTTTAATGATTTGCACTTGCCCATTTATGTATATATAGATCAGATACAACATCAGGAAGGTATTGCTCCGATTCAATAATATAAATTTTGTTTTTCTTGTCTCAAAATCAAAATAAGATATTACATTAACTTCGGTAGCACCGAAGTTTTTCAAACGCATCTAGTATTTTATTTCGTGTTTTAAGTTTCATGGCCGTATGACACTTATTCATTGCTGTTGCAGATCAGAACATAGACAAAGCAAAAATTCTACATTTGCGAGAGGTTGAAATATAGTTTCATTAAAAAGTAAAACGAAAAACAAACAGCAAAATAAACAGCAAAAATACCATATTAAAATGAAAATCTATGCGAAAGATAAGGCAACGCTGTACTCAAAAATGACAAAGTACCACAACTTCGGCAGAAATAGTGTTTCATCTATATTTTTATGGTGTTTTGTAAGTAAATTAGTGCACAATAAAACTAGAAAAACGAGCAACAATGAATAATGCAAAGACAATTGCTTTGGCCTGTCATGTGCAACTGTGAGTGATTACACTCAATGCATGCAATTTTAAAATGTTTTTATCTATTGAGTCTTTATATTTTAATAAAACGTAAACAAAAGTCAAGTGTGACCTAATCGAGTCGATGTGACAAATGTTACTGTATGTATATAGCTATCCCTTTCGTAAATTCTCTTTCGTGTTTAAAATACCAGAGCAACGAAGGGGAAAACAATTTGCTGATTATTATTCGTGTGCCATAAGGCTATAACCTAACAAACAAGAAAGTTTTGTTTAGAAAATCACAAAGTGGGTGGTGAATTTGAATGAAGAGTACCCCTAAATATGGGCGGGACGCGTTCATTAAGCGTGAACGTGTCGAATTTCAAGTTGTATATTTCCCTATAATATGCGGCATGTCCTATCAGTTAGTGAGCGTACCATACGCATTAAGCAAAATGCAGGCCATTCAATTTCAAGTTGATATTGTAAAAGGAAATTTTTAATTGCTTGGGGCTACCCCTAAAAGAAGGCATAACATTTCGACTTGTAGACCCTGATAGAGTGAAGGCCTCAGAAAGTCTTTAGACCAGAGATGGGCTTGGGTGCCCGCCGTACTAAAATACTCGGGTACTTACACGGACACGAATTGTTCCTTGCCGAAATCAACTCCAGAGAAAGGAAGACAAATTCAATTCAGTGTGATGAATGCTTTGAGTTTTAGCATTACAGTATAAAAAAATACAACAACGCACAACACAGACATACGTTTCCATTTTGGTTGATCTTGAAATTGAAGGGCTAGTTCCCGTATTCAAACACAGCTAGGTAGACGGATATGACTGAAGTAGTTAACGAGCTTAATAAGAATAAAATTGTATACATTATGGGGTTTCGGACAAATCATTTTGGTATTCAAGACAAAATTAAAAATCTATTCACTATACAATCTGTGTTCTTTAAAAGGATCGCTAAGTACATACATCGCTGAGTATATATACAGCATTTGTTATGAGTGCAATCTGTGTTAGTGTTCGATCTATACTTATTCTTTTAGAGTCCATTATTTTATAACTCAGTACCTCCATTTTTAATTCAATTGAATAACCTAACTTTAGGTGACGATATACTAAGCATATAATGATCACCTGACGAATTTTGTCATAATCAAAAATTTTTCTTAAGTTTTATCTCCACAGGTAATCAATTCGCCCAAGATCAAGACGGAATGCGATCGAATGTTTCAGATTCTACATTGTAATAGAACAATAGTCAACGATACGATGCCAAGCAGCAATAAAATGAACATCTGCAACGGCATCCTCATCAGTTTACTTCTACTTTTGACGCCTTCATTGAAAATCTCATGCATTGTGTTTCATTAGGTTTCAACGGAAACGTCATAGGCAGATAAATGGAGGGCAGCCGACGACTACCTAAGCCTCCTGCGTCGTATAAGCCATATTCGGTAGAAGTGCGATCATTTACAAAATAAGCGTTAAAATTTTGCAAAATTCTCACAACGCACAAAAATTTCAAACAAACAGAACATGGTGGCTGTCAACGGTATAAAGCACAAGCGAGGGATTATCCATGTTAGCAGAGCACAATGTGGACGAACACAAAAGACGTTGTCCACACCTCATTCTTATCGGTGTAAAAATTTGATCTTTTTCTTTCAGCTTCGATTTTTTTTGCTTTTGGTTGAATTACCTTTTACAAATACTTGCTTAAACACAAATTTGTGCATTTGTAAAATTTGAATCGGTTGTAACAATGCGAAATAATGCATGTGTTGGAATCCATTCAATACAAAATTTGAATATTATTTTAAAAAATATAATAAATAAAACTCTGAATTTAAATTTTACGAAATAAAATTAGTAATAATTTTACGAAATAAAATAAAATTAAAAACATTGCTAATTATAAAACAGCAAAATCTGAATATAAATTTTACGAATTAAAATAAGAAAAATCAATTTGACAGAAAAATCATATGACAGTTTTAGTCGGCCAATAAAAAATTTTTTTTTTGTGGTAACCCCACCTTATCACTTATGGGTATAAAAAATAGCTTACGACCCATTCGCACATCTACCAAATATACACAAAACATGTCATACAAATCGGTCAAGCTATTTCGGAGTAGTTTGGTTACAAAGACTGTGTGATACGAGAATTTTATATACAAGGTTTCTCAAAAGAAAGTTCACATTTAAAAAATTGATAAAAAAAGTAAGCAGTTTATTGAAAAAATGTTTATTACATAATAAAATACACGCTTTCAGAATTTATTTCTTAAAAATGAAATTGTCCAAATGTGTATATATATATATATATATATATATATATATATATATATATATATATATATATATATATATATATATATATATATATATATATATATATATATATATATATATATTTATTTGATTTGAATTTTTTTGTCTTCTTGAAATATTAGAAGCTTCGCAATTTTGGCTTTAAAACCGAAGCAACAATTTTAAAGTTTAATTTTAGTTTTTCCCTACATCTTCGTCAATATGGTTTTCAATATGGTTTGCAATCGGTGAAGCAAAATCGCATTGGACTCTCAATTCTGCATATCGTGGAGATTATGTACTAGCTCTTAGTTATTGTGGGATACACAACCAGGATGCAACTAAGAAAATTCTCTTCCTGTGAGTTGGCTTGTTTTTAACAGATTTTGGAATCTATTCTATTGCCAAGGTGATAGGATAGCCAGATGGGTTAAGCAAATTCACAATTCTTTACATTTTTTTCTGCTAATTTAAAATTTTAGTCGTTGTCATTAACAGATGAACAGATTGTCATGTCATTTTAGTCGTGATCTGTCCGCCTGAGAAATGTTTCGATTATGTTCTTCCTACCGTAACAAGCCTGGTAGAGACTCTGATATTTTCTTTGGAAGATTAATGAGAAATGGGTGTGTTTTCATATCTTTCGTTTTCAAATCGCAACTTTGGTGGAGAATTATTATATAGTTATTCTGAGCCGCAGTGTTGCTTAATCTTAATTTATGTTTTAATCTATTTCCCAAAACAGTCTGAAGAATGGCATAGCATTATTTTCAGCTACTCAGCATTAAATCATATAGCGGGATCGGGTCAAGTGTTCGATTGAGTATCCTTTCTATAAATTTATATTAGAGGGTTTTTCCGTTTTACTAAATTACTTTTTTTGTTGTTCGATATTATTGTATTAATTTTTATTTTCTCGATTGCTCATCCAACATGCAGTTGAGATACAGCAACGAGGATCTAGCTACTGAAGAGCTATACTGAAGGGTGTGCAGCAACACAATTACGTTACGTTCCCAATAGCTTACAACGATATGTGGAAACAGTTTTCATAGATCTTGCTTCACAAAGCTTGGTCAAAATCAAAAAGCTTGTTTAGTGCGCGTCTCTTGATTCTTCGTCAATAGTCGAAATAATTAGATACTAAAATTCACAACACTACTACGTTGCAGTCAAGAAAACAAGCAACTGTGACAGATATAGTAGTTTCGAATAAACCTCCAGGGACTACACCAATTGTTAGTCCTGTCAAACTACACTCTGCAAACACTCAATTTAATCCTTTCCCAGAAGCGAGGAATTCTATTGAACAAGGAAATACTATGGAGTTATTAGCAAAAGCTATTGGTGACCTAAATAGTAATATTAGCTCCTTTACTTTGACTTTTGATAAGCAGTTAAAGACAGTGGAATCTGCTTTCATTTCTCACCAAGCAGGAACGTCGAGTGGTTTCTCGGTGAATAGCCTCATTTACAGAGTTGAATTTCAAACTTATCAAGCTCTTTGTGAACATTTTGAACTTCTTTGTCGATATGCCAGCATACTTTTTGAAGAAAAAGCTAGTGGTTCTGGCAGTACTACAAATCAGTAGAAAAATTTGAAAAAAATATTTGTAACCGGTATTTTGGGTTTGTTAAACTATAACAATTTTTGTTTAACTTCCGTATATCTATCTGCAAGAAATTTTCTCTGTACTAGACTCTCTTTACTTTGTAGAAACCAAAATGTTGAGGTATATAAAGGCGTACTACGAAAATGACATAGATATGTACATAATATATACCGCATACATGAAATATATGTCTCTATATGTATATATATATATATATATATATATATATATATATATATATATATATATATATATATATATATATATATATATATATATATATATATATATATATATATATATATATATATATATATATATATATATATATATATATATATATATATATATATATATATCTCTCTCTCTCTATATATATATATATATATATATATATATATATATATATATATATATATATATATATATATATATATATATATATATATACTATATATATATATATATATATATATATATATATATATATATATATATATATATATATATATATATATATATATATATATATATATAAATATATATAAATATATATATAAATATATTTATATATATATTTATATTTATATATATATACCACAAAATGGATGAGGTTATTTGAATTGCAATGTGGATTTCGTCTCTTGGTTTTTACATGTTCAAGAATTTTTTTTATTTCATATATACCACTGTTCACGGCAGAATAAATTGCTACTAACTAAGATTACAACGGTTACTGGTTCCCCACAAATGTTCCAAACTAAAGACGTTTGATAACATCAACGAACTAAATGTGCTCGACATCATATGCCGCATTTGCACAATACCAACAGGGTATTATATGATTGTATATTTAGTTTTTCGTAAGTTCTTCCATGTATAATTGTTTTCAAGTCGTACAGTCGTAAATCAAAACATCTTCCACTATTGTGTATTGGCAAACAGAAGGTTACCTTTCCTTTTGTCTCGCTTCGTCTTGGTTTTTTTTTTTTTTTGTCCATGAATAGTTTGGGAAACCGATTGGGTAGGCGCTGGAAAAAGTTTTGTTTAACATCGTAATACATTTTTGTAAATTGAGTCGTATAAAAGTGCGTCCACAATGAATTCTGATATTCTGAAGTAACAGCTAACATAATCTGAAAAAAGGACAATAAGTGACACAAAGTCTTTTGTCTAAAGAAGTGATCAATGGCTCAGGTATAGGCATGAAGCAACCGCGCAGCGAGGGGTAACATCCTTTTGTACCTAATTTGCAGCATTTTGTTAATGCAACGAATCAACATGGTTCTTGACTATAATGACAGCAACATTTGCTTTTCAGGTGTGTATATCATGAAAAGAAAATATTACAAAAGTTAATTAAAATGTGAGTCGTAAGCAAAGTCTTTATAACTATAACGAGTACGTATATAAGTATATGGGTGATGCAGAAATGGTTTAGGAAATGGCACCTCTGGTACTGATTACAATCAAATTTTATTATCGCAAAATGTAATTTTTCAATGTTTTTTTTTTCTTTTAAGTGTTTACTTTTCCAATTACGTACGTGATACATTGAATTTCATTGACTGATAGTGTTTTCTGTTTAGATGGATTAAACTGTTATAAATTGATCAGACCTGGCAACGCTATTGTTATTTGTGCTCAGTTTGGTTTGCCATTGTATCATGATTAGACTAACGAGAGAACAACGCTTCCAAATTTTGTTTCAGTTCGGGAAAGTTATCTTGCGCTCCGTCCATTTTACTATAGCCAAATCCTCAATCGGAGCGACTAAGTATTGAGAATAAAATTTTTATTTTAGCCTTTTTTACTCAAATCAATCCGTTATTATGATCAAGCTCAATACAATTTACAGAGGGCTAAATTTAAGAATTTCTTCTCCGTTCTTGAACCAAAACTTTTTGCGCTTCGTTTAGGAAAATCCATACTCATCAAACTTTTGCAACCGCTATGGATCAATTCAAGTAAGGAAATCCTGTTTTTCTTTTATCAAGGTACTATAATAAAAGGCGCCCAACGTGTTGTCCGAAATTGTGTGACCAATAAATGAAATGTAATCAAGTTTTATCAGCTATAATTTTTGCTTTTATTAAGTTCTAACCATAAATGTTGGGATATGATAACGATTCCAGCTAGTTTCTGCTCGATTACTTTCAAGTAACTCTTCCGTCTAATAACTTTACCTGATTTGAAGTTTGTTGTCTTCTGGAAATATTAGAAGCTTCTCAATTTGGGCTTTAAAACCGAAGAAACAATTTTAAAATTTTTAGTTTTTCCCTACACCTTCGTCAACTCACTTTGTCACCTGGACATTTTCGTTTTTCAATATGGTTTGCAATCGGTGAAGCAAAATCGAATTGGACTCTCAATTCTGCATATCGTGGAGATTATGTACTAGCTCTTAGTTATTGTGGGCTACACAACCAGGATGCAACTAAGAAAACTCTCTTCCTGTAAGTTGGCTTGTTTTTAACAGATTTTGGACTCTATTCTATTGCCAAGGTGATAGGATAGCCAGATGGGTTAAGCAAATTCACAATTTACATTTTTTTCTGCTAATTTAAAATTTTAATCGTTGCCATTTACAGATGAACAGATTGTCATATCATTTTAGTCGTGATAATCAGTTAAAGACAGTGGAATCTGCTTTCATTTCTCACCAAGCAGGAACGTCGAGTGGTTTCTCGGTGAATAACCTCATTTACAGAGTTGAATCTCTAACTTATCAAGCTCTTTGTGAACATTTTGAACTTTTTTGTCGATATGCCAGTTACCTAATTCCTGACATACGACATGAACTCTTGAACATAGACGTCAAATTTGTTTCTCGAATCATACTTTGTTCGTTTCCCTCCCTAAAATATGATCTTGGTAGGGTGGACTTGACAAATGCCACTTGTCGCACAATTCTTAATTAATTTGTTTTTTTAAAATTAACTTTTTATACCATTCACACATAGTGTGAAATGGTAACATCAGTGTATCTGAAAGTTTGTAAGGCATTAAAGGAGGCATCGCAAACCCCATAAAGTTTATGTATTCTTGATCACCTCGACGATACGAGTCGATACAGCCATGTCCCTCTGTCTGTTTGTCTGTCCATCTGTATGTTGTTGCGAATCTTTATGCTTTCCAGTTGAAATTTTGCACATACACTTCTTTTTATCGCAGTTTAATTGAGTATCAAGATTGATCCGCTACTCCCGCTTTTTGGGGTTGCCCCCATACAAACCCACCGACCACTTTTGACTTTTTGTATGAAAACTTGAAAAATAGCTGTTATGACGATCATTCAGATAAGGAATGTACTGAATAAAATTATACGTTTATGACCCGTCTTTTCATGTGTAGCATAAAAAAGGTAGAAGTAAGTGGTTTTAGTAAATATAGGTTTTGAGCGTATACAGACATCTTTGGACTATAAGTAACGTCGTTCAGTCGTCTCCAAGCTTATTTTAGCATTTATGTTTAAGTCCTTGTGGTGTAAAAATATCCAAAATGATAACCAGCTACGACCAACTGTTAAGTCTGTTGCACTTTTTAGGTGAAATGTCGGTCATTAAGCGCTCACTCTATTCCATGTGCCTAAATGAATTGGAAAAAATAAATCAGAAATTGACATGTTTCGTAAGCAGGCTTACAGAGAAATGGAAGGCATGACATTACAATAGGATTTTTCTCTGAGAAAATAAATCAGAAATGCCTTGATATGCCGCTCTTCCAACACATTTTACCAAGTAAGTCAGGCATGGGTCGACCCAAGAACGATTTTGGTGCCCTCTGCCCTAAGACACAGATGAGAAAAGTGTCTAGTCTTGTCCAACAAGGAAAATGTGAAGAGTTGATGGTGGCAACAAGTTCCAGCTTGTATAAATCTGGACTGCGAACCGCATCAAAAATTGTTTTTACGTTAAATACAGATGAGACAGCCGGACAAAAAATTAAAAGGTCGCTGGAGACACAAGTGAAGTTACAAAATCCTTACTCACCTGAAGAAGCGCTTGCTCTGTATATAGAAGTCGGTTACACTAAAGATACATACAAGCTAACACGATCAAGTGCTAAGGAAAGAAATGCAGATATATATCCAAGTTACCTTAAGCTGCACTCAGCGAAGGTTGTGTTCTATCCAAAGGAATTGAAATTTACAGAATATTCCGCTGAAACAACACTACAGAGCTGGAAGCCGAATTATACAAGCACACTCAAAAGTTTTTGAAAATGAAAATTCAGTGAACAAACTGCAATACATAAATGGGGCTGCGATGGAAGCAGTGGACACGCAACCTATCGCCAAAAGCTACAAGATGGTGAAATTAGTATGGCCGATCAACACCTATTTGCAGTTTGGCTTGTTCCTTTATAAGTTCAGCTTGGATCGATAACTTTGTGGAAAAACACGCGACCTTCGTCAACAACGATGTAAAGTTAGATGAAGTCGTTGCTAGGTTGCTCGCTAATTTTACAAATACTTTGAACGATTCAGATTCTGATTAGTTAGTTTAGCACATGTAAATCTTTTTTTGGCTTCATATACTTAAAATAAATAACTTATAAATTTGAAATGTTAAGAAGTCAAAAATGTATATTATTCAGTTGTATGGGAGCTATGAGATACTTGTTTTGAGGGTACAAGTGCTGTATCACGAGTCAGGTGACCTTTGACCACCCATCCAAATACTATTTCCTGTCCTATTAAAGCTCCTACAATATTCTTTTTCATAAATTCTTTAAGAACTAGCTCCTATCAACAAACCAATTTGTTGACTCTTATAAAAATATTTGTCAGCCAAACGAATTTGGGTTATTTGCGAAAAGGCATAATTAATAACCGACAAAGTTGGTAAATTCCCTGTCAAATGGGGCAAAACTAGTCACCCTTTTCATCTATTTGTGAACGAATTTTGAAAACACACATTTCGCTCACTACACCGGATCTGGTGTTATTCAAACCCGACACCTGGGGTTGAACTATCTTTAGTGGAAGGCCAATGTTTTTTTCTCTATTTTTCTGATATAAATGTGAATTCGGATCCCGAGTCGAGCAGATACCGATCTCTAAATTGTTGATTTTCAAACTCTATCTCAACTAAAGCTATTCCCAAAAAAACTATTCGATGAAAAACACGAAACCATATTTTTTCGTAGTAGGGCTTGATTTTTTTATATCTTCAAATCATTACGATTTTTGTTCGCTATGTTGCATTTTAACAACCTCAATACACATTGCTTACAATAATTATACAGGATGCTGAAACATAACTTCTTTTTGTAGCGTGGCGGGAGTAATACCAATCGACAGGCGTGGTTTTAAAGTTTTATTTCTTTCCAGGTCAATCGGCAACTTACGTTGGAACAGTGAGGAGCGTACGTTTTCCGACGAGGCCTACGTTTCGAACGGATGTTCTGTGATCGCAACTCAGTGCGCCTTCCGAAATCCTTTATTTACTATAGTTCTCCTAGTGATAGAAGTTCGACCTCTTGTCTTAAAAGTATACAAGAGTATCATGGAAAACACTCAGAGAGAGTGGCAATAAGTGAATATAGAGTCACTGTATGCAGTGTGCTGTATATTTGCGCTGTGTACCGCCGCTCTCTTTATGTGTTTATACCCTTCACACATAGTGTTAAATGGTATTATCAGTTAGTTTGATAGTTGGTAATGCTTTAAAGGAGGCATAGTGAACCCCATAAAGTATATATATTCTTGATCAGCTCGTCAAGATAAGTCGATCTTGGCATGTCCGTCCGTCAGTTTGGAAGTTGCTGCGCATTTTCTTTTTTCAAAACAAATTTTTTAGACATCTGTCTCCATGCCGGTATTTAAGCTTCTTTTAGTCGCAAGTTTATGGAGTATCCATATTTAAATACCACACCCACTTTATATGGTAGCCCCAATATCAGTCAAAATAAGCTTGAAATTCTATATTAATGCTTTTTCTTCATATACATTTACCAATGTACCCTATATAAACAATACGGTTTAAAATTACGTGTGAATGGTAGTATACCTTCGGTTCAACCGAAGTTTTTTTTCTTGGTTGTTAAATTTTAAAGTTTCTCAGCCCGTGTCGCTGTGTCTGGATATTAACCTTAGACACGTGCGTACCATGGATAACCGGCCCTGCACTAAGTGTCCAAATTTTTTTTATAAAACTTTGGGCGAAATTGTTTTCGCTTTTTTGTTTTAAATATTTATTTGATTCCGCTTCATTTAAACATACTAGTATACCAACAAAAACAGTATCAACTGACTCTCGCCAAAACGTTCGCAAGTGCTCTTTAATGTGAATCGCTTTTAAAGCGCATATTTTTTCTTTATTCTGCCAACTGTAAACAAAAAAAACGAGAAGAACAAAAAAGAGAGCAGCTATGTGGAATACGATACTTAATACTATTCTACCATGTTCTAAACGTTAAAGTGCATAGAAAGGTGTAAATAAAAAAAATTGGATTTGTCCATTTTTGTCATTGTGAGTTTACAGTAGCGTATGCCAAACTATGCCACCAGTGGCAAAATCTAATTTTAGAATTTACATTTCGTTTGAAACACTCAGTTTCCAATTGGTGAAGCGAGAGGTTGTTGCTTCTGTGCGCTCGAAATTTATATCGT
Organism: Leucophenga montana; assembly: GCA_035044765.1. Taxonomy (NCBI): domain Eukaryota; kingdom Metazoa; phylum Arthropoda; class Insecta; order Diptera; family Drosophilidae; genus Leucophenga; species Leucophenga montana. The sequence continues at coordinate 51,968 of JAWNNQ010000175.1, forward strand.
CGAAGATAATTTTTTTTCATTATAGAACACCTTGAAGGTATCTTATCAAATGATTGTAATAAAGTGCTAACTGCAAAAAAATATAATAGTTGCAAAGTCGCTGAGTCGACCTACGTTGTTGTAGTTGCTGTTGGTTGTAAATTTTATATATGTTGTTGCAATTGCTGCTGGGTTTTGATTTTATATATCCTGTTGCAGTTGTTGCATATATAATGTATCTCAATAAGTTTGTCACACAATATTATTTTAGGTTTAAACTGTTATTTACAAAAAAAAAAAAAAAAAATAACTTAACTTTTTGTTCGCTTTTTGCTCACGACACCTGCACCATTGAACTACCAAAACTCAACTGTCTCTAGGATCCTGTTCCGATATGCCTCGAAGTCTTATTTTTGTTCGGATCGTCGTGAAGCATAATTAGCATTTACCGCAAGTCCTTCGTTCTGATTAGTTTGCCATAAAAAAATTACATTTTTCTGATTGTCTCGAAGCATTGGTCGTTTTTACAATCAGTCCTTAATTGGGATTGGCTTCAAATAAAAACAACCGATTATTCCGTTTTTACGGAACAATCACGCCACTTTTTTAGAAGAAAGTTATACATTTCCCCGTTCGATCCTAACATTTCGTACAGTTTTGGCGGATATTTTGACTCATCGAAATCAGGAGCACAGTAAATGTATGCTTTCATTTTCAAATATGTTGCGCCAGCATCGCAAGGAGAGCAAGTGCAGCTAAAAAGCTCAGCTCCCAGCGATATTTGTTGGTGACGTCATCAGCTCCAATAGAAATCGCTCCAATAGAAATAGTTTAGCTTTCACTGTTGTTTTGGTGTGGTGAGTTCATTTTTTAAAAGTACAGTGTAACGTTTAACGGTGTTCGGGATTGACATAAAGAAATTCGGGTACATAACATCTGCCTGCAAAAATTCACTGCATCGACTTTTTATACTACAGTGTACACTAAAATAATGGGCCGTTTACATACAGAGAGCTAGAATGAAATTAGCAAAAACTAGTAATACCAACCACAAGTCAGGCTGCAGTCCATAGAAAAAAATTGAGATGAATTTTATGAGCGTCTCGAACGCCTCTACGAACGCTGCCCCAATCACGATGTAAAAGTTGTGCTTGGTGATTTCAACGGACCAACATTTGGAGAATTTAGCCTTCACGAAACTACCTCCAGCAATGGAGAGAGGCTAATCGATTTCACCGCAGGTCGGAACATGGTAATTAGTAGCACCAGATTTCCACACAGTAACATACACAAGGCTACTTGGCGCAGTTCTGATCAAAATACACGCAACCAAAGTGATCATGTTGTGATCGACGGAAGGCACGCATCAAGCGTGTTGCGAATGCGAATGGTACGAGGTCCTCACATCTGCTCGGACCTTAACCTTGTGACAGCCAAGGTACGCACCAGCCTCAGTATGGTGCATTCCGCACGTCCCAACACTCGGAAAGCTGCAATCATAACAGACCGCCAAAGCCTTTAAGCCAGACTCTCCCAACTGTACCGGGAGTTCTCTTCAGCTTCTGAATATATGCAGTGGAGACATATCTCCCACTCCATGGATACGGCTGCCAAGGTTTCGTGGTTAGTAGGATACTACGATATCAGATCAGTTTCATACCTGAACGAAAGCATGGCCGCGATACGTATCAAGGCTAAGCACTTCAACATTAGCCTAATTTGTGCACACGCCCCGATTGTAGACACATACGATGCGGCTAAAGGTGAATTTTATGAGCGTCTCAAACGTCTCAACGAGCGCTGTCCCAATCACGATTTAAAATCGTGCTTGACGATTTCAACGCTATAAGGAATGAATCTTTGGCCCAGAATTTAGCCTGTGACGAACTATTGCAATGACGAGGAGTGTCGCCAAGGGACTGTAGAGAAACTCGCCGCTTACGAACGAACTCTGCAGTTGGGAGCTGTTAGAGAGCGATATTGTGAGAAACGGAGAGAGGAGAAACGCCTTTTCAGACGCAAAAAAAGGAACAAGAAAAGCGTGAGCTTGAGGATGTTGAGGTGTTATGTAATGGAAACGAAGTAAGAAAGTTTAATCAAATGGTCAAGCGTCTGACCGAAGCCCCTGAGTTTCTTCTGTAAGGGCAATAATTGAAGTCTAGTTACATAAGCACAGGAATCACTGAGCTTATGGAGAAGAAGAGAACAATACCGCCGATAGAGATTTCTACAACCACCAATTAATAATGGCTCTCTTGTAGAGCCACCGACACGCCGAACGAAGTTCTTCAACGCCTTATCTGAACTTGGTATACCATCAAAGATCGTTCGTCTTTGCATGATGACGCTATCACACACCCAAAGCGTCGTCAGAGTAGGAAAGAATCTCTCCGAGCCCTTTGACACCAAGAGAGGTTTCAGGAGGTGATACTTTATCGTTCAACTTTTTTAATCTTTGATGGAGTATATGCTGATGATATTGAAATCCTCTGCACGAACGAACGGCGAGTTAGCTGGGTGATATCGTAGATTGAGCAACAGTCACGTCTCATGGCCCTAGAGGTGAATGAGGACAATACGAAGAATAAAGCTTGGTAATCGCTGCTACTTTGGGCTCAGAAAGGAAATTAGAAGTAGTACTAAACTACACCGAATGGTGCACTTTTCTACGTGCGTCTTTGATCGGTGTACAGTTGTGGAGCCACCGAAACAAGTAAGTAAGTTCTTTGTGCAAATTCCATTCTAGTTCTCTGTATGTAAACGGCCTATTAGTCTCAATATTTTTTTAATTTAAGTTTGTTCAATTGATTTCTTTTTAAAACCATTAGTAACAGCGTCACTTTGGCTGCATCAAAAAAAAAAAAAATATATATATATATACATATGTACTAGCTGTCCCGGGCCGTGAAGCTGGTCCCAGAAATGATCATCATATAAGACAAGGTGCTTATACCACGCATCCCAAACATACCTAATAACTTACCATTTAATTTTAAGCGCCTGCAGTTCCCATTAAAAGTTGCATTTTCAATGACTGTCAACAAATCACAGCGTTAAACCTGTGAAAGATTAGACTTACGCTTTCCCGGCATAATTCTTATTTTAGTTACGTGGTATAAGACATTGTCTCCCTTGGCTTCGTCAGTTATGTTTGTGGCCTTCACAATATTTCTTTTCTTTTCTGATGTCTCAGCAGCCCGTTGAGATGCCAGATATTCAGCATGCTGTTGACGCCGGGCTTGGAACTATTCTGGTATCTCATCAGCTCTATGTGCTGCCTCGCGCGACGCCTGTTCAAGCGTTCGCAGTTCAGCTTGTGGAAATGTCTCGTCACGTCTAGCAACTCTCATAGCTCGAGCTTTATTAGAACTTTGGGAAAGATTAGACTTACGCTTTGTATAGTTGCTTTTTCTATACTACCAAAAAATCGACTTAAAAAATGAAATTTGATAAAAATTTAAATTAATTTTTTCCCCTTAACAAAAAATCAAATGCCTACCTATATCAAAAATTTAATAAAAATTTAAATAAAAATGAAATAACTTGTTGTAAGTTTATCTAACCACAAAAAAAGCTTCCAAATAACCGAAATCAAAATAGCATATGTGTTATTCTGATATATGAGCTATATTATTGTAAAGGAGTAACAAACATCCATACAAACTTTCTCGTTTATAATATTATATATAAGTAGGATCGGTGTACAATTTATTATATAATGAATGTATTGGGCAAGGTGATTATGAATGTAAGAGAAACATAAACTAAATAAATGTAACCCTTGGTATCATGTCCCAAGAACAATTGGAAAGATGTGTCGTGTTCTGCGGTGATTGACCACATTCAGGACAGCAATCACTAATGCTGATCCCAATCCGCTCCCTGTAACACTCGAACATATTGCTCCATCCGGATCTCAACAGTGAAAGTATAGTCCTGGTGTTAGGTGGGAGACGTTTTTCGCTCTGAACAATAGGTGGTCTACCAACAAGTACAATATTGTCCCTATGAGAGCTAATTGACTGTTCAATTGTATATTTGACCCTGTATTATTCTTGTGAGAGGGCCATGGTTAGGATGATTTCTCCTGTAAGCACCTAACAGGAACTACTTCGAAAGCAGCCCATTATGCTGGTGAACCGGTAGCATGAGTCTTACTGAGGTAAAGAGTCCAGACAGGAGCAACTTAGTTTAGGACAGATCGTCCAATTACTTTATAAGTTGTAATTATTATCTGTTTGTCCTTATCCCAGGAAGACCCAGCATGGTACCATTAACCGAAACCCTAAGTAACGGATCAAATGTTGTACCAAGTATTGTAGGGTACTAGAGTTCAGCGATATTTCACTACCTGTGATTCAATCACGGCGACTATCGCTCAACTGATATATTATATCAATCTTATATCACAATATTATATCACCCTCCTATGGTTTTTTGTACCATTTTAGGCTAATCCTCTCCAGAACATGGCACAAAAGGGTCGATATTCCAGAAACTGATGGCGGTTTCCTGAAGTGTGGAGTTAGTCCCAAAGAAATGTATGCCACTTGGTCAATCCCGGGAAGGATTATGTGGGATATACATGTTCCAATGGGTTTTTGGAATGGGCGGTGCAATCAGCAATGGTTGGCACTGGAATATGTACAAATCTGATGACTTCTTAAAATTCCATGTTCTCGCCTCAATTACCAAGATCTTTGTAAGGAGCCCATATCCTGTTGCGGGAGCCCAATGATACCGACTATCTCTCACACTCTCCTCTGGTTTTTTGTATCATTTTAAGCTAATCCTCTCCAGAAAATGTCACAAAAGAGACGATATTCCAGAAACTGATGGCGGTTTCCTGAAGTATGGAATTAGTCTCAAAGAACTGGAATATATACAAATCAGGTGACCACCTACAATTGAGTTTTGTAAAGAGCCCATATTCTGTTGCGGGAGCCCAATGATTCCGATTATCTCCCACACTCTTGAATGGTTTTTTGTACCATTTTAAGCTAATCCTCTCCAGAAAATGGCGCAAAAAAATATATTCCAGAAACTGATGTCGGTTTCCTGAAGTATGGAATTAGCAACTGTAATGAGGATATGCCACTTGGAATATATACAAATCAGGTGACCACCTAAAATACCCTGTTCCCGCCTCAATTCCCATGATTTTTGTAAGAAGCACATATCCTGTTGCGGGAGCCCAGTGATATCGCCTATCTCCCACACTCTCCTCTGGTTTTTTGTACCATTTTAAGCTAATCCTATTCAGAAAATGGCATTACAGGGCATAATTTTGACAACACCAATTTTTTCTTTAAATGTTTCTTAGTATCCAAGCGTGATAGCCAGATGTGCCACCAAATTTATATCTAGTGACATTTTCTGGAGAGGATTGGCTTAAAATGGCATAGAAAAATAAGTGGAGAGTATTGTTTATAGTCTCATGCATTGGATTCCCGTAACGGAAGAAATAGTCCTTATTTTAATAATCAGAAAAAAAAAATTTCATCTAAAAAAAAAGGTCATCTAAAAAAAAAAATTCTCCAAATAGATGTTAATTCTCTCACAAATTTCGTCGACTTTCACGCCCGAGGAAAAAGTGGTACAATCATCCGCATAAGTCACCAATTTTATACCGGAAAGAGAAAGACTAATTTTTCGAACTTTCGCAATAAGTGAAAGAAGGAGAGAAATGGACCTATAAAAGGACCAGCTTCTCAGCCAGGTTTCAAATGACGAACAATCCTTGCTACCTTCCATACGTCAGGGACAATTTGTTGAGAAAGAGATAAATTCAAATCATACTTAAGTTATTCTACCTCTATTGGTACAAGGTGCTTCAGCATTAGCATTGAAATGCCGTCCGGGCCGAGTGCCTTGGATGATTTTGCTTTCCCAATAGCAGCAAAACCTCCCACATGCAAAATCCACCAAATCTTATTGTCCATTTTTCTTTCTAATATGACCTAATATAACTTATTCTGCCTATTCTGCTGAGAAGGGTGCTGTACGAAATGTCTGCATTATAAGGTTGCACACTTTTTTTACATACCCTCGATTGTGATATATGAAAGAGCTCTAGTCTGAGGAACACCAGATAGCTTTTTAATGGTGATCCACAGACCTCGCCAACCCGAGTTACAATTATCCAAGTGTTCTAGCCACTTTTGCCTTCCTATGCTCCGCAACGAGATTATTCACATTGTGAGATAACAACGCAATACGACTGTCACTTGGATCGTTGGCACGAATTTCGTCACGCAAGGTCGCTAAGCGCGCAGTATGCTTCTTTGCAGCCTTGGTGATCGCGTCTCTAAGAATTCTCTCACCTACCCTAACGTCAAGGCAAGAGACCGCTGCGTGATTGATCAATACATCGTGTAAACTCAAGCCAGTCTGCCCTATTATAGTTAACAAATACGATTCAATAAAATCTTCTAGTCGAGAAATATTAACTATGATAGAAATATGGTCTGAGCTCAACGCAATATCAGTCGACCACTCAGAGTATGGGACAAGCGATTCACTGGCGACAGTTAAGTCAGGGGAGCTAGTAGTAGTTGTGCTCATCCTTTGTACCATCATTGATTGTGCAAAAAGGAGAGCCATCTACTTGGTCCGCAATACTTATACCCCTAGAGGCATTACCCAACTCCGAGAACTACATCTCATGGTGTGCATTGAAATTATTAAAAATAGCTCGATGATACCCTTGCAATACGTGGCTCAATATCGGACGATACCCATGGTTGCAGCTGTTAACAGGTGGCAGATATAAGTTCACAATCTCCACATCTCAGGACTTCACAGCCAGACATTGCATCTCCAGAAATAAATCCTGTTGACCGACTGAAGCGAATGAAAATGGTTTGAAATTCACTGTACGGTGAATTTCAGACCTCCTCCACTGTTCCTGTCTCTGTCCTGCCTGACTATATTGAATTTAGATAGAGATTTGGTCTCTTGCACTGCTGCAATTAAGACATCATGGCTCCATATAATCCACAATCTCAATTATTTCCCCACGCAGACCATTAAAATTGAGCTGCAAAACTCAAAAAGAGTCAAACCGCTGCTCAATTGTGAGCACGCATAATTGGTTGAAGGGCGGCGGGAGGATTGGCGAAGATTGTGTAGAATAGGAGGACTCATGTGAAATAAGCGATTAATTCCTCTGCATGGATTGACCGCACGATGCAAGGATGTTAGCTCTCCACTCTCTATGATAAATCAGATAAGTCGTTACAACGCACAGACATGATATTGCGATGTATCGGACTGCCACAAACAGAGTTTACCCAGCTAGCAACGGCAGCTGTTTGTGAGATAAATGTTGCAGTTGTGTTAGGTGTAGGTGCAAAAGAAACTGTGCTACGGCTGTCAACAATATTAGCTGAGCAACAGTTAGCAACAAATTGTACTGTCCAGTCTCTATGAGAGTGGAGGCCCGAACAAGATCTAAGATGTCACCATATGCCTCATCTGGAACATTGAACCAAGGTCATATTACGGTAAATCTCTCACCCACAAACCGAGAAGAACGAAGGACCAGGTCCCGGGTTCATCTCAACAACAAAAAATTGTACATATATATACCTGATATACATTTAAATTGGTAGCGCGGATCATAAACAATTCTAACTAATGGTTTACGCCTTGTATCGATCTGCGCAAGGAGATTTATGCAGTCAAAGGTTGTCCAAATCAGCCCAAGTGGCTCTTGGGCTGATTTGGACAATCTCCTTGTCCAATATTAACTATGATAGAAATATGGTCTGAGCTCAACGCAATATCAGTCGACCACTCAGAGTATGGGACAAGCGATTCACTGGCGACAGTTAAGTCAGGGGAGCTAGTAGTAGTTGTGCTCATCCTTTGTACCATCATTGATTGTGCAAAAAGGAGAGCCATCTACTTGGTCCGCAATACTTATACCCCTAGAGGCATTACCCAACTCCGAGAACTACATCTCATGGTGTGCATTGAAATTATTAAAAATAGCTCGATGATACCCTTGCAATACGTGGCTCAATATCGGACGATACCCATGGTTGCAGCTGTTAACAGGTGGCAGATATAAGTTCACAATCTCCACATCTCAGGACTTCACAGCCAGACATTGCATCTCCAGAAATAAATCCTGTTGACCGACTGAAGCGAATGAAAATGGTTTGAAATTCACTGTACGGTGAATTTCAGACCTCCTCCACTGTTCCTGTCTCTGTCCTGCCTGACTATATTGAATTTAGATAGAGATTTGGTCTCTTGCACTGCTGCAATTAAGACATCATGGCTCCATATAATCCACAATCTCAATTATTTCCCCACGCAGACCATTAAAATTGAGCTGCAAAACTCAAAAAGAGTCAAACCGCTGCTCAATTGTGAGCACGCATAATTGGTTGAAGGGCGGCGGGAGGATTGGCGAAGATTGTGTAGAATAGGAGGACTCATGTGAAATAAGCGATTAATTCCTCTGCATGGATTGACCGCACGATGCAAGGATGTTAGCTCTCCACTCTCTATGATAAATCAGATAAGTCGTTACAACGCACAGACATGATATTGCGATGTATCGGACTGCCACAAACAGAGTTTACCCAGCTAGCAACGGCAGCTGTTTGTGAGATAAATGTTGCAGTTGTGTTAGGTGTAGGTGCAAAAGAAACTGTGCTACGGCTGTCAACAATATTAGCTGAGCAACAGTTAGCAACAAATTGTACTGTCCAGTCTCTATGAGAGTGGAGGCCCGAACAAGATCTAAGATGTCACCATATGCCTCATCTGGAACATTGAACCAAGGTCATATTACGGTAAATCTCTCACCCACAAACCGAGAAGAACGAAGGACCAGGTCCCGGGTTCATCTCAACAACAAAAAATTGTACATATATATACCTGATATACATTTAAATTGGTAGCGCGGATCATAAACAATTCTAACTAATGGTTTACGCCTTGTATCGATCTGCGCAAGGAGATTTATGCAGTCAAAGGTTGTCCAAATCAGCCCAAGTGGCTCTTGGGCTGATTGGACAATCTCCTTGTCCAAATCAGCCCAAGAGCCACTTGGGCTGATTTGGACAACCTTTGACTGCATAAATCTCCTTGCGCAGATCGATACAAGGCGTAAACCATTAGTTAGAATTGTTTATGATCCGCGCTACCAATTTAAATGTATATCAGGTATATATATGTACAATTTTTTGTTGTTGAGATGAACCCGGGACCTGGTCCTTCGTTCTTCTCGGTTTGTGGGTGAGAGATTTACCGTAATATGACCTTGGTTCAATGTTCCAGATGAGGCATATGGTGACATCTTAGATCTTGTTCGGGCCTCCACTCTCATAGAGACTGGACAGTACAATTTGTTGCTAACTGTTGCTCAGCTAATATTGTTGACAGCCGTAGCACAGTTTCTTTTGCACATACACCTAACACAACTGCAACATTTATCTCACAAACAGCTGCCGTTGCTAGCTGGGTAAACTCTGTTTGTGGCAGTCCGATACATCGCAATATCATGTCTGTGCGTTGTAACGACTTATCTGATTTATCATAGAGAGTGGAGAGCTAACATCCTTGCATCGTGCGGTCAATCCATGCAGAGGAATTAATCGCTTATTTCACATGAGTCCTCCTATTCTACACAATCTTCGCCAATCCTCCCGCCGCCCTTCAACCAATTATGCGTGCTCACAATTGAGCAGCGGTTTGACTCTTTTTGAGTTTTGCAGCTCAATTTTAATGGTCTGCGTGGGGAAATAATTGAGATTGTGGATTATATGGAGCCATGATGTCTTAATTGCAGCAGTGCAAGAGACCAAATCTCTATCTAAATTCAATATAGTCAGGCAGGACAGAGACAGGAACAGTGGAGGAGGTCTGAAATTCACCGTACAGTGAATTTCAAACCATTTTCATTCGCTTCAGTCGGTCAACAGGATTTATTTCTGGAGATGCAATGTCTGGCTGTGAAGTCCTGAGATGTGGAGATTGTGAACTTATATCTGCCACCTGTTAACAGCTGCAACCATGGGTATCGTCCGATATTGAGCCACGTATTGCAAGGGTATCATCGAGCTATTTTTAATAATTTCAATGCATACCATGAGATGTAGTTCTCGGAGTTGGGTAATGCCTCTAGGGGTATAAGTATTGCGGACCAAGTAGATGGCTCTCCTTTTTGCACAATGATGGTACAAAGGATGAGCACAACTACTACTAGCTCCCCTGACTTAACTGTCGCCAGTGAATCGCTTGTCCCATACTCTGAGTGGTCGACTGATATTGCGTTGAGCTCAGACCATATTTCTATCATAGTTAATATTTCTCGACTAGAAGATTTTATTGAATCGTATTTGTTAACTATAATAGGGCAGACTGGCTTGAGTTTACACGATGTATTGATCAATCACGCAGCGGTCTCTTGCCTTGACGTTAGGGTAGGTGAGAGAATTCTTAGAGACGCGATCACCAAGGCTGTGTTCGTTCGTGCCAACGATCCAAGTGACAGTCGTATTGCGTTGTTATCTCACAATGTGAATAATCTCGTTGCGGAGCATAGGAAGGCAAAAGTGGCTAGAACACTTGGATAATTGTAACTCGGGTTGGCGAGGTCTGTGGATCACCATTAAAAAGCTATCTGGTGTTCCTCAGACTAGAGCTCTTTCATATATCACAATCGAGGGTATGTAAAAAAAGTGTGCAACCTTATAATGCAGACATTTCGTACAGCACCCTTCTCAGCAGAATAGGCAGAATAAGTTATATTAGGTCATATTAGAAAGAAAAATGGACAATAAGATTTGGTGGATTTTGCATGTGGGAGGTTTTGCTGCTATTGGGAAAGCAAAATCATCCAAGGCACTCGGCCCGGACGGCATTTCAATGCTAATGCTGAAGCACCTTGTACCAATAGAGGTAGAATAACTTAAGTATGATTTGAATTTATCTCTTTCTCAACAAATTGTCCCTGACGTATGGAAGGTAGCAAGGATTGTTCGTCATTTGAAACCTGGCTGAGAAGCTGGTCCTTTTATAGGTCCATTTCTCTCCTTCTTTCACTTATTGCGAAAGTTCGAAAAATTAGTCTTTCTCTTTCCGATATAAAATTGGTGACTTATGCGGATGATTGTACCACTTTTTCCTCGGGCGTGAAAGTCGACGAAATTTGTGAGAGAATTAACATCTATTTGGAGAATTTTTTTTTTTAGATGACCTTTTTTTTTAGATGAAATTTTTTTTTTTCTGATTATTAAAATAAGGACTATTTATTCCGTTACGGGAATCCAATGCATGAGACTATAAACAATACTCTCCACTTATTTTTCTATGCCATTTTAAGCCAATCCTCTCCAGAAAATGTCACTAGATATAAATTTGGTGGCACATCTGGCTATCACGCTTGGATACTAAGAAACATTTAAAGAAAAAATTGGTGTTGTCAAAATTATGCCCTGTAATGCCATTTTCTGAATAGGATTAGCTTAAAATGGTACAAAAAACCAGAGGAGAGTGTGGGAGATAGGCGATATCACTGGGCTCCCGCAACAGGATATGTGCTTCTTACAAAAATCATGGGAATTGAGGCGGGAACAGGGTATTTTAGGTAGTCACCTGATTTGTATATATTCCAAGTGGCATATCCTCATTACAGTTGCTAATTCCATACTTCAGGAAACCGACATCAGTTTCTGGAATATATTTTTTTGCGCCATTTTCTGGAGAGGATTAGCTTAAAATGGTACAAAAAACCATTCAAGAGTGTGGGAGATAATCGGAATCATTGGGCTCCCGCAACAGAATATGGGCTCTTTACAAAAATCAATTGTAGGTGGTCACCTGATTTATATATATTCCAGTTCTTTGAGGCTAATTCCATACTTCAGGAAACCGCCATCAGTTTCTGGAATATCGTCTCTTTTGTGACATTTTCTGGAGAGGATTAGCTTAAAATGATACAAAAAACCAGAGGAGAGTGTGAGAGATAGTCGGTATCATTGGGCTCCCGCAACAGGATATGGGCTCCTTACAAAGATCTTGGTAATTGAGGCGAGAACATGGAATTTTAAGAAGTCATCAGATTTGTACATATTCCAGTGCCAACCATTGCTGATTGCACCGCCCATTCCAAAAACCCATTGGAACATGTATATCCCACATAATCCTTCCCGGGATTGACCAAGTGGCATACATTTCTTTGGGACTAACTCCACACTTCAGGAAACTGCCATCAGTTTCTGGAATATCGACCCTTTTGTGCCATGTTCTGGAGAGGATTAGCCTAAAATGGTACAAAAAACCATATCAGTTGAGCGATAGTCGCCGTGATTGAATCACAGGTAGTGAAATATCGCTGAACTCTAGTACCCTAAAATACTTGGTACAACATTTGATCCGTTACTTAGGGTTTCGGTTAATGGTACCATGCTGGGTCTTCCTGGGATAAGGACAAACAGATAATAATTACAACTTATAAAGTAATTGGACGATCTGTCCTAAACTAAGTTGCTCCTGTCTGGACTCTTTACCTCAGTAAGACTCAATGGCAATGCCTGCAACGAGGCCGATATAGTGCTCTGAGAACTGCTACTGGTTGTCTACAAATGACCCATGAAGACCACCTACATGCTACCGGTTCACCAGCATAATGGGCTGCTTTCGAAGTAGTTCCTGTTAGGTGCTTACAGGAGAAATCATCCTAACCATGGCCCTCTCACAAGAATAATACAGGGTCAAATATACAATTGAACAGTCAATTAGCTCTCATAGGGACAATATTGTACTTGTTGGTAGACCACCTATTGTTCAGAGCGAAAAACGTCTCCCACCTAACACCAGGACTATACTTTCACTGTTGAGATCCGGATGGAGCAATATGTTCGAGTGTTACAGGGAGCGGATTGGGATCAGCATTAGTGATTGCTGTCCTGAATGTGGTCAATCACCGCAGAACACGACACATCTTTTCAATTGTTCTTGGGACATGATACCAAGGGTTACATTTATTTAGTTTATGTTTCTCTTACATTCATAATCACCTTGCCCAATACATTCATTATATAATAAATTGTACACCGATCCTACTTATATATAATATTATAAACGAGAAAGTTTGTATGGATGTTTGTTACTCCTTTACAATAATATAGCTCATATATCAGAATAACACATATGCTATTTTGATTTCGGTTATTTGGAAGCTTTTTTTGTGGTTAGATAAACTTACAACAAGTTATTTCATTTTTATTTAAATTTTTATTAAATTTTTGATATAGGTAGGCATTTGATTTTTTGTTAAGGGGAAAAAATTAATTTAAATTTTTATCAAATTTCACTATACAAAGCGTAAGTCTAATCTTTCCCAAAGTTCTAATAAAGCTCGAGCTATGAGAGTTGCTAGACGTGACGAGACATTTCCACAAGCTGAACTGCGAACGCTTGAACAGGCGTCGCGCGAGGCAGCACATAGAGCTGATGAGATACCAGAATAGTTCCAAGCCCGGCGTCAACAGCATGCTGAATATCTGGCATCTCAACGGGCTGCTGAGACATCAGAAAAGAAAAGAAATATTGTGAAGGCCACAAACATAACTGACGAAGCCAAGGGAGACAATGTCTTATACCACGTAACTAAAATAAGAATTATGCCGGGAAAGCGTAAGTCTAATCTTTCACAGGTTTAACGCTGTGATTTGTTGACAGTCATTGAAAATGCAACTTTTAATGGGAACTGCAGGCGCTTAAAATTAAATGGTAAGTTATTAGGTATGATTGGGATGCGTGGTATAAGCACCTTGTCTTATATGATGATCATTTCTGGGACCAGCTTCACGGCCCGGGACAGCTAGTACATATGTATACATATATATTTTTTTTTTTTTGATGCAGCCAAAGTGACGCTGTTACTAATGGTTTTAAAAAGAAATCAATTGAACAAACTTAAATTAAAAAAATATTGAGACTAATAGGCCGTTTACATACAGAGAACTAGAATGGAATTTGCACAAAGAACTTACTTACTTGCTTCGGTGGCTCCACAACTGTACACCGATCAAAGACGCACGTAGAAAAGTGCACCATTCGGTGTAGTTTAGTACTACTTCTAATTTCCTTTCTGAGCCCAAAGTAGCAGCGATTACCAAGCTTTATTCTTCGTATTGTCCTCATTCACCTCTAGGGCCATGAGACGTGACTGTTGCTCAATCTACGATATCACCCAGCTAACTCGCCGTTCGTTCGTGCAGAGGATTTCAATATCATCAGCATATACTCCATCAAAGATTAAAAAAGTTGAACGATAAAGTATCACCTCCTGAAACCTCTCTTGGTGTCAAAGGGCTCGGAGAGATTCTTTCCTACTCTGACGACGCTTTGGGTGTGTGATAGCGTCATCATGCAAAGACGAACGATCTTTGATGGTATACCAAGTTCAGATAGGGCGTTGAAGAACTTCGTTCGGCGTGTCGGTGGCTCTACAAGAGAGCCATTATTAATTGGTGGTTGTAGAAATCTCTATCGGCGGTATTGTTCTCTTCTTCTCCATAAGCTCAGTGATTCCTGTGCTTATGTAACTAGACTTCAATTATTGCCCTTACAGAAAGAAACTCAGGGCCTTCGGTCAGACGCTTGACCATTTGATTAAACTTTCTTACTTCGTTTCCATTACATAACACCTCAACATCCTCAAGCTCACGCTTTTCTTGTTCCTTTTTTTGCGTCTGAAAAGGCGTTTCTCCTCTCTCCGTTTCTCACGATATCGCTCTCTAACAGCTCCCAACTGCAGAGTTCGTTCGTAAGCGGCGAGTTTCTCTACAGTCCCTTGGCGACACTCCTCGTCATTGCAATAGTTCGTCACAGGCTAAATTCTGGGCCAAAGATTCATTCCTTATAGCGTTGAAATCGTCAAGCACGATTTTAAATCGTGATTGGGACAGCGCTCGTTGAGACGTTTGAGACGCTCATAAAATTCACCTTTAGCCGCATCGTATGTGTCTACAATCGGGGCGTGTGCACAAATTAGGCTAATGTTGAAGTGCTTAGCCTTGATACGTATCGCGGCCATGCTTTCGTTCAGGTATGAAACTGATCTGATATCGTAGTATCCTACTAACCACGAAACCTTGGCAGCCGTATCCATGGAGTGGGAGATATGTCTCCACTGCATATATTCAGAAGCTGAAGAGAACTCCCGGTACAGTTGGGAGAGTCTGGCTTAAAGGCTTTGGCGGTCTGTTATGATTGCAGCTTTCCGAGTGTTGGGACGTGCGGAATGCACCATACTGAGGCTGGTGCGTACCTTGGCTGTCACAAGGTTGTGGTCCGAGCAGATGTGGGGACCTCGTACCATTCGCATTCGCAACACGCTTGATGCGTGCCTTCCGTCGATCACAACATGATCACTTTGGTTGCGTGTATTTTGATCAGAACTGCGCCAAGTAGCCTTGTGTATGTTACTGTGTGGAAATCTGGTGCTACTAATTACCATGTTCCGACCTGCGGTGAAATCGATTAGCCTCTCTCCATTGCTGGAGGTAGTTTCGTGAAGGCTAAATTCTCCAAATGTTGGTCCGTTGAAATCACCAAGCACAACTTTTACATCGTGATTGGGGCAGCGTTCGTAGAGGCGTTCGAGACGCTCATAAAATTCATC
Organism: Leucophenga montana; assembly: GCA_035044765.1. NCBI lineage: Eukaryota > Metazoa > Arthropoda > Insecta > Diptera > Drosophilidae > Leucophenga > Leucophenga montana. Next base: position 67,596 of record JAWNNQ010000175.1, read on the forward strand.
TCAATTTTTTTCTATGGACTGCAGCCTGACTTGTGGTTGGTATTACTAGTTTTTGCTAATTTCATTCTAGCTCTCTGTATGTAAACGGCCCATTATTTTAGTGTACACTGTAGTATAAAAAGTCGATGCAGTGAATTTTTGCAGGCAGATGTTATGTACCCGAATTTCTTTATGTCAATCCCGAACACCGTTAAACGTTACACTGTAATTTTAAAAAATGAACTCACCACACCAAAACAACAGTGAAAGCTAAACTATTTCTATTGGAGCGATTTCTATTGGAGCTGATGACGTCACCAACAAATATCGCTGGGAGCTGAGCTTTTTAGCTGCACTTGCTCTCCTTGCGATGCTGGCGCAACATATTTGAAAATGAAAGCATACATTTACTGTGCTCCTGATTTCGATGAGTCAAAATATCCGCCAAAACTGTACGAAATGCGAACAAAAAGTTAAGTTATTTTTTTTTTTTTTTTGTAAATAACAGTTTAAACCTAAAATAATATTGTGTGACAAACTTATTGAGATACATTATATATGCAACAACTGCAACAGGATATATAAAATCAAAACCCAGCAGCAATTGCAACAACATATATAAAATTTACAACCAACAGCAACTACAACAACGTAGGTCGACTCAGCGACTTTGCAACTATTATATTTTTTTGCAGTTAGCACTTTATTACAATCATTTGATAAGATACCTTCAAGGTGTTCTATAATGAAAAAAAATTATCTTCGACGATATAAATTTCGAGCGCACAGAAGCAACAACCTCTCGCTTCACCAATTGGAAACTGAGTGTTTCAAACGAAATGTAAATTCTAAAATTAGATTTTGCCACTGGTGGCATAGTTTGGCATACGCTACTGTAAACTCACAATGACAAAAATGGACAAATCCAATTTTTTTTATTTACACCTTTCTATGCACTTTAACGTTTAGAACATGGTAGAATAGTATTAAGTATCGTATTCCACATAGCTGCTCTCTTTTTTGTTCTTCTCGTTTTTTTTTGTTTACAGTTGGCAGAATAAAGAAAAAATATGCGCTTTAAAAGCGATCCACATTAAAGAGCACTTGCGCACTTGCGAACGTTTTGGCGAGAGTCAGTTGATACTGTTTTTGTTGGTATACTAGTATGTTTAAATGAAGCGGAATCAAATAAATATTTAAAACAAAAAAGCGAAAACAATTTCGCCCAAAGTTTTATAAATAAAATTTGGACACTTAGTGCAGGGCCGGTTATCCATGGTACGCACGTGTCTAAGGTTAACATCCAGACACAGCGACACGGGCTGAGAAACTTTAAAATTTAACAACCAAGAAAAAAAACTTCGGTTGAACCGAAGGTATACTACCATTCACACGTAATTTTAAACCGTATTGTTTATATAGGGTACATTGGTAAATGTATATGAAGAAAAAGCATTAATATAGAATTTCAAGCTTATTTTGACTGATATTGGGGCTACCATATAAAGTGGGTGTGGTATTTAAATATGGATACTCCATAAACTTGCGACTAAAAGAAGCTTAAATACCGGCATGGAGACAGATGGCTCTTGGGCTGATTTGGACAACCTTTGACTGCATAAATCTCCTTGCGCAGATCGATACAAGGCGTAAACCATTAGTTAGAATTGTTTATGATCCGACTACCAATTTAAATGTATAGAAAAAGAATTAGAATATGAATTATATAGAATAATGTTTTGCACTTGTATTGTGCTGGTTAATAGGCGTCTTCTCGATGGAACATTAAAGAACGTAAAGGTTTGCGCTGGACCTGTTTGGACTGTAGATCAACGAAAACCGAGATCTTCACGTTCATGAAGAAAACGAAAGATGGTTCTCATAAACTAAAATGCAAAGCAATGGCTAATAAGTTTTAGTAGCTTGAAAAAAAAAACATTTAGTGATATGAAATACCTGAATAACTCTTCTAAGCGAAAGAAAAGGAATTCTCCCAAGATAAAACCTTTGCTACAAATAGTAATACCCATTCAAGCAACTACTCCGGACAATTCTGTTGTCACACCAGTTTTTGGTACACCTATGGTGAGTTTTGATGTCAAGTCTTTGGTGTCTGTAAACTTTTCGGGGTCAGTAATTGTACCTTCAGACTGGCAGCCAACTGTCCTAACTGCCTCGGCAAATATCGTTACCATACCGGTGCCTACGGTATATAAATACGCAGTTAGACTCTTCCCCCAATATTTCGGTTTCGAAATTTAAATTTAACTACTCCCGCTCTATTTCTTTTTTTAAAGTTGTTGTTTCGGCGTTGATATTTGATACTGTACCGTTTATAAAAATAAACGTACTACTGTGCAAAACGCGGTTGAATTGCCCGGTACTCTTTTTCCATACCAGAAAACTAAGTGCGCTTTCTTTTCACTATCAATATGTATCAATAGATTATCTATTAGTGCTAATGAACGAATCAGGGGGAACAGTACTAATCTGAAATAGAAATATATGGATGCGTGAGTACTAACAATGGCACTGGGAATATATGAATTTTGTAAAGAATTCACAAGTTAAAGGCATAAAAATTATTTTCAAAAAAATTAAGTTCGTTTCAATATTCAGTCTGATTTTTTTTCAACACAGATGGTTTTAATTTTTTTTTTAATTGCACTTAATTTTCAACTTTCTTTCAATAAAGCTTTAAATTTACAAAAAATTTATTTGTACAGCCGATAGAAGATTAACTATTCAGTGTGAATTATTCAAAAAATGTTGTGTTTGAAAACTCTATCACAGCATTCAGAATAGTTTAGTCATCAATCTAACCTCAAAACCCACTGTGTTCATTGCTTAATAAAAGTTGAAGAGTTTTCAACTTTGGTCAAGCCTTAAACATAATGAGTCAGGCGTTGAGGTAAAATTGATAACCAAATTATTGTTAATGACATGATACACATTGAAACACAAAACCAACTTCTTATCATAATGAATATATTAGATATTAAACAGTATTTGTTGTTCGAAACCGTATCATGGCATTCACAATAGTTTGATACTCAGTCTAGCATCAACGTCGGACCTCAATGGCTCATTGTGTTTAAGGCTTTAGTCTCTTACAAGTAAAAAAAATTAGTACTTATACCATGATCAAAAATCTCGAATAGAGTATGCATATTCACTTTGAAAAAAACGGTTGCGAGGAGTACATTTTTTAGATCAACTTGTAACAGTGGGGCGCTTGGAGAGTATACTGCGCTTTTGGTTTCTCTAAGTGTTGCACTGATAACCAATCTCTCAGCCATACGGAAAGATATCGAACGGATGTCTCGTATGGCTCGTCTCATCAAGCTGATCACAAATATATATACGGGCATACATTTCGACATTTTAACAAACCAAATATACCCTGCTTGCAAGTTTATTGTGCATAATATAGAATTAAGTATTTCTCTAATAATAGTTAAATCAACTAAGACTATGTTTATACCCCCGCAGTAATCGCAGTAATCGTGACGTGGATATTGCAAACAAACAAATTTTTCAGCGATTATACGGCCCATCTTAGGTTTCAAATTTTTTATTTCTATGACTATCAGTCCTGTTCCGGTTCTCACTTTCAGGAAAATTTTACGTAAGTGAATTCAATAAAATTATACATTTTTTACATATGTGATGATTTCTTGTTTTGAAATAACTTGCCTTGAATAATATCAATTGCACTTGATCAATACGAAGAAAATTCAAATCACGAAATCGTCCCATAAGTGAAAAATGTATCATTTTACTTTCGCAAAATCTTCACGAAAGTGAGAACTAGAAGAGGCCTGAATATTTAATATAAAAGGCCCTGTTCCGTTATAACAATGTTTTTCGTTTTCAAAACGAATCAAAATCGAACGATTTAAATTAAATTGTTCCGGTTTCTGAATGATTTGCTTCTGTTTTCTATCCGAAACTTTCATTTCGAAAATGGAACAAAATAATAAAAATGGTCGTGTTGAAGAAGGGAAGCAGATTTGGCTGGTGCCACACAATGTACGATTGCTAAGCATTATATAATACACTACTTTACTTAATATAAATAAATATGTAAGCCAAAAATATTTTTTTAGTAAGATAAAAATGTGTTGTTCTTTATTCAATAAATAAATTACAGAACGCCATGTTAAAAATGTGATTTAGCCATGGAATAAAACCGGAACCGTTAACCGGAATTAACCGATTCAAATTGAGAACCGAATCCGGAACGGATATTTTAATTTTTTTTGAACCGGAACATAAAATCAAAGATCCGTAGCGGAACCAAAACATTATTCGGTTCTCAATTTTATTTGTTTCTAAAAGAAATATTCAAAGGAAAACAAAAAACAGCTGATACTATATACCGGCATTATGCGGTGTATAGTATCTGCGATTTTAGCTGGCAGAGCCATTGCCAAAAAGCATCGCATTCCGTCCAAAAGCTACCTAATGTTAGATAAGAAATTACTGAAGCCACCAATTGATTGTCATACTCTTTGAAGCTCGACCTTTATGATGCTGAAGCATCTGCAGGAGAAGAACGAGTATGACTTCTGTGCCAACTTTACGGTAGCAAATAGCGATTTTTTTATAGAAAGTTTTCTTTGTGGGATATTTTTAATCAAATTGTTAGCGGCCACGAACATCATCGTAAAATTTTTAAAACTAACCTTTTATTCTGAATTAGTATACTCAATTCGAGAATATTGCCTTTCTATGTGCCATATTTTTAGACCCCCGATATAATGTAAGTCTGACTTCTGAACAGAAAAGTATTTGTATATCAGCTTTGACAGATTTATATGCAATACTGCCAAGACCGTTGGATTTATAAGGGCTATCTCTAAAAGTAGGCGACTCGCTTGTTAATATAATGTTCTGTCCATAAGAAACCTACATATAGATATTGATATTTGAAGTTTAAATTTACTGTAATGAAATTGTTTTTTTTTTCGTAATAAAATTATAATACTATTGTCAATATGTGTAAAGAGTATAAAAATTCAAGTATGTTTGCATATATTTACTCTTGAATAAAGAATAGAGAAGTATAAGAGAAAAAAATTTAAATGACATATTACTAATTTGACATAGGGTCTTTTGACCGTTGGTAGTAGTAATTATTTTTGTTTTTCAAAAATTTTAATATTAACCGTAACCGGTACCGTACCGGTATACCGAAACTAAAATCCAAGAACCGTACCGAAACCGAAAACGGATACCAAAATAAATTGGTACCGGTACAGAACCTTTTACCGAAACATAAGTTTCGGTATGAACTGAAGCCGAAACCAAACACGAAATATATTTCGGTTTTATTTCCTGGTTTTAAATCATTTTATTCAGTCATTTTTATATACAGACAACCTTACTAAAATACATTTCCACCGGTTAAAAAAAAAATTAAAACCGGAATAGCTTTACCAAAGAATTCGATTTAACTGCTGTAATAGTTGGCCAGAAATTGATGTGTTAATTTAAAAAAGAATGTATTTATTTATTAATAATATTCACGATATTTAATATAACTGAGGTAACAGTAACAGAACGATACTTAAATATTTGCCAATCACCAAAAGTAATAAAGTTATTTACTTTTGAAACCACATGCTCCAATTGAAAACTAACAATTTATTCGTTTTGTAAGTGCCGGAACAGCTATTCAAACCGAATTCGAATAATTCTTTCGAATTCCCAGGGGGTTAGACTGAGTTGTATTATTTTTCTAAACAAACAACAATTGGCTAAACGCTTTTTCATAAACTTCATCATAGTGAAAATGCAGACCAAATTGATCGCTTGCAAGATCTTTATAGCGTTTATTTAGAAAGCTTACTTGTTTCCCATTGAACTTTTTACTTTACTCTTTCCACCGTTTGCAGCTGATTTTTTACGACCATTGATTTTAGCCTTACTTGACACGTTTGAAATAGGCTTAGGTTTAGGCATCTTAGGCTCGACGCGCACATACAAATCGTAGTTGAAATCGGTGCAAAATTTGCCTGTTTGGATGAAATGGTTTTTAAATTGAATATCGAAAAGCAGAAGTATAAAAAAATGTAGTTACCGCAACACATCTCTTCACCACATTCAACGCATGTCATAAGACGTGTCTCGACAATACCCGATTTGTTTTTTATTTTCTTAGTACAGTTGTTCAGCATCGCTTCGCGACGGTCCCGTGCCTCTGTCTTTAGCTGCAGCTTACCCATTTCGACCATACGACCGAAATATTCTTCTTCTTGTTTGGACTTAGGTCGCAGAATAGTCAACATCTTCCAATCGATCGGCACAGCGCACAGTTCAATAAGTACTACATCCTTCATTTCAATAGGCACTGGATCCGCATATGTGTACAGCGGCTCCCTTTCACCGTTACATCTGAATAGCTTCCTCATTTCTCTTTTCGGCATTTTAAAAGAGTAGTCCCTATCTTTAAATTTTATCTCCTCTGCTCTCACCTTAATCGGGCGCATTTTGTAGTCCGGCACTTTTTCCATTAGACGCTTAAACTCTTCCTTCGTCTGAATGATGTTACGGCTTAAATCAAGCACCGGAACCACAGTTTTCTTTTTGCCTAAAAGATCATCTAGCTTGCTCATTTTATATGTATTCTACAGGCAACAAATTACTTAAATGAAATGACTAGTCCTTGCTCAAACGGTATACTGTTATCGATTAAATATTAGATATTAAACTTACGTTTCCCTGGAAACGTCTAGAACTTCAGCAAAACACTTAAATCCATATATGATACCTACATATATTTTATGGCACTTTAAATAATGCACAAAAAAGGATTAAAAAACAATACTTGACTTCAATATGCAGGCTAAAATGCGGCACAAATAGTAGATGGCCCTTTAATTACAGAATAATGAATACAAATTTATACTAACCTATCTAGTTACATGTATATTGTAGTGAAATTAATTGTCATATTTATACCAAGTACCGAAAGCGACAAGGGTACAATAAGTTTGTACGAAGGTAACATGCAGAAGGAGTCGTGGCAGACCCCATTAAGTACATCAGTATTCGACATAGCTCTACCTGAGTGCATGAACACCGAAATCTCGGAGACTATAGAAAATAGATCAAGAAAAAAAAAACTTTGGTTAGTACGAAAAGTCAAAAGTATATAACTATCCCAAAAGCGGTGCAGCACAACCATTGACAAATTTATGAAGCTTCCGTTCGTAAGAAGCCAATTATTAAGCTGATATTGACTACAATAAAGAAGTTTTTTATACAAAAAAAAAAATTAGCAACAAGTACCAGGCAGACAGTCGGTCGGACGGACATACAAACGGACATGGCTAGATTAACTCGTCAGATCGAGCTGATCAAGAAATATTAATACTATTCACATGAAGTTTCAAGCTGCGAATTAAGTAGGTGTAAAAAATTAAAAAGACGAGCCCCTTATTAATTATGATAACATCCATCCATATGAAGCCCCCATATGAAATATGAAGTTAATTTGCCTTTTGTGCGCTTTCTTTTCACTATCAAAATGTATTAATAGATTATCTATTAGCGCTATTGAAGGAATCAGGGAGAACAGTACTAATCTGAAATAGAAATATATGGATGCGTGAGCACTAACAATGGCACTGGGAATATATGAATTTTATAAAGAATTCACAAGTTAAAGGCATAAAAATTATTTTCAAAAAAATTAAGTTCGTTTCAATATTCAGTCTGATTTTTTTTCAACACAGATGGTTTTAATTTTTTTTTTTAATTGCACTTAATTTTCAACTTTCTTTCAATAAAGCTTTAAATTTACAAAAAACTTATTTGTACAGCCGATAGAAGATTAACTATTCAGTGTGAATTATTCAAAAAATGTTGTGTTTGAAAACTCTATCACAGCATTCAGAATAGTTTAGTCATCAATCTAACCTCAAAACCCACTGTGTTCATTGCTTAATAAAAGTTGAAGAGTTTTCAACTTTGGTCAAGCCTTAAACATAATGAGGCAGGCGTTGAGGTAAAATTGATAACCAAATTATTGTTAATGACATGATAAACATTGAAACACAAAACCAACTTCTTATCATAATGAATATATTAGATATTAAACAGTATTTGTTGTTCGAAACCGTATCATGGCATTCACAATAGTTTGATACTCAGTCTAGCATCAACGTCGGACCTCAATGGCTCATTGTGTTTAAGGCTTTAGTCTCTTATAAGTAAAAAAAATTAGTACTTATACCATGATCAAAAATCTCGAATGGAGTATGCATATTCACTGTGAAAAACGGTTGCGAGGAATACATTTTTTAGATCAACTTGTAACAGTGGGGCGCTTGGAGAGTATACTGCGCTTTTGGTTTCTCTAAGTGTTGCACTGATAACCAATCTCTCAGCCATACGGAAAGATATCGAACGGATGTCTCGTATGGCTCGTCTCATCAAGCTGATCACAAATATATATACGGGCATACATTTCGACATTTTAACAAACCAAATATACCCTGCTTGCAAGTTTATTGTGCATAATATAGAATTAAGTATTTCTCTAATAATAGTTAAATCAACTAAGACTATGTTTATACCCCCGCAGTAATCGCAGTAATCGTGACGTGGATATTGCAAACAAACAAATTTTTCAGCGATTATACGGCCCATCTTAGGTTTCAAATTTTTTATTTCTATGACTATCAGTCCTGTTCCGGTTCTCACTTTCAGGAAAATTTTACGTAAGTGAATTCAATAAAATTATACATTTTTTACATATGTGATGATTTCTTGTTTTGAAATAACTTGCCTTGAATAATATCAATTGCACTTGATCAATACGAAGAAAATTCAAATCACGAAATCGTCCCATAAGTGAAAAATGTATCATTTTACTTTCGCAAAATCTTCACGAAAGTGAGAACTAGAAGAGGCCTGAATATTTAATATAAAAGGCCCTGTTCCGTTATAACAATGTTTTTCGTTTTCAAAACGAATCAAAATCGAACGATTTAAATTAAATTGTTCCGGTTTCTGAATGATTTGCTTCTGTTTTCTATCCGAAACTTTCATTTCGAAAATGGAACAAAATAATAAAAATGGTCGTGTTGAAGAAGTGAAGCAGATTTGGCTGGTGCCACACAATGTACGATTGCTAAGCATTATATAATACACTACTTTACTTAATATAAATAAATATGTAAGCCTAAAATATTTTCTTAGTAAGATAAAAATGTGTTGTTCTTTATTCAATAAATAAATTACAAAACGCAATGTTAAAAATGTGACTTAGCCAGGGAATAAAACCGGAACCGTTAACCGGAATTAACCGATTCAAATTGAGAACCGAATCCGGAACGGATATTTTATTTTTTTTAGAACCGGAACATTTCACCGAAATAAAATCAAAGAACCGTAGCGGAACCAAAACATTATTCGGTTCTCACTTTTATTTATTTCTAAAAAAATATTCAAAGGAAAACAAAAAACAGCTGATACTATATACCGGCAATAAGCGGTATATAGTATCTGGCAGAGCCATTTCGAAAAAGCATCGCATGTCGTCCAAAAGCTACCTAATGTTAGATAAGAAATTAATGAAGCCACCAATTGATTGTCATACTCGTTGAAGCTCGACCTATATGATGCTGAAGTATCTGCAGGAGAAGAACGTTTATGACTTCTGTGCCAACTTTACGGTAGCAAATATCGATTTTTTATAGACAGTTTTCTATCTGGGATATTATTAATCAAATTGTTAGCGTTCACGAACATCAAAGCTAATAGTTAGTTTTATACGATTTTTATGCTATTTGGCTTCGTAGTAAAATTTTTAAAACTAACCTTTTATTCTGAATTAGTATACTCTATTCGAGAATATTGCCTTTCTATGTGCCATATTTTTAGACCCCCGATATAATGTAAGTCTGACTTCTGAACAAAAAAGTATTTGTATATCAGCTTTGACAGATTTATATGCAATACTG